>JZKD02S1713094.1:0-26102 GCA_000966675.3 Picea glauca
TCCTCAATGGGGATTAATCTAATAACAATAATATTAATAATGACATGATTAATCCACAATGGGGATTTAATCCAATAATAAAATAATAAGAATGCTCTTCGCAGTTACATTATTTGAACATTCTTTCTTCCCCGAGCACCAAGAACGCTTCACCCTCCCACAGAGACCGGGTATATTTGATGAGCTGATGGACTGAAGGGTAATCTCGCCGCTCCACAGTCCACTTCTTTCTTCTAGATCTGTTTTCCTCTTCGTTCTCACTCATTATAAATCTGTTTTTATCACTTGATCTCCATACATTTATAGACTCGATTCTTTTTTGACCTCCTTCATTTGTTGATGGCATTCCCGGTAATCGTTTGTCAACCCAGCTTCCTTGCAGCAACTGTTTGACGTGTTTTTGTTTTCAAGTACTCCTCGACTTTTTCCTACAAAATTCCCACCCAAGAGCTCTTATGTCAAGATTCAACGAACTCATTAATATGCTATTAACAACAACACCTGTAGAACTTAAAATTCTGATGATCAATGACGATCAATTAGTGAAGAAGACTATATGCCTTCATTTTCAAGGAAGCCTATTTTAACTTATTTATTTCTGCGAAGAAATTCATACGAAATTAAACATGGAAATTTGAGGAACCCATGAAAGCATTGGTATTAAATTATTTAGCTGAGTCATAGAATTCGCTAACAAAATGATAACAAAATGTCTGCCTCTTGTAGATTGCAGAGATGCTGCGGGAGATGGATGAGCTCCGTGTGGCATTCTGAGAGCATGGAGTCGATATTCTTGACGGGATCGATTCGTTGATGCTTCTGGCTTGAATTTGCATCAGTTTCTTTGTCCAAAACAGAGATACCAACGATCCACTTGTCTGTAATCTCATATTCTTGTATTCGCTCATACTTACCTGAATATTGAATGGATATTGAGGCTTGTGATTCGTCCGCAGATATTTTGAGTTGAAGAAATAGCTGGGTTGATTCCCACAGCTTGTCTCAGGAGAAAAATACTAGCGCATTTCAAATTCAAAAATGGCGTGCGTGGGGGGAATAATATATAGCTCATCCAACGAGAAAAAAAATCCAGATAATTTCAAATTTGAAAACGGGCGCGGAAGGGTGTTCACGGTGTTCGAAATGAGTGCTCACAGCGTTTACTGTTCAAGGTGTTTTGTGTTACACCGTCAGCCACCCAGAGGACCGGACAGAGTCGGAAAAGGTTGGATCATGGATGAGAGGCTCGATGGATGAATGGATGTGAGGGGTAGCATATAGGAGCATGGTGTTGCCATAGAACAAACGGGGAGTCATCAGAAGCCGAAAGCTACCTGCCGGAGGGAGTAGGCTCTGAAGGGAAGATTGCTCCCGAGTTAGCCTACTCCATATCCAGCCTGCTCCAAGGTATTTAAGACTCTGCAGGCTAGATGGACGTGCTACTAGGGTCGTGTAGATTCCGACCTCCTCTCCCGATTAGATTCCGGCAACCATTTTCAGTATGTTTCGAATCGAAACGCCATTTCTATTTGCTTGACTCTTTCCATCCACGGACCTACATAGCATTAAACATTGTCACCTCAATAAGCGCCAAGAGACCGTCCTGTTAAGCATGAGGGGATTGCAACTTCAATTTGAATTTTAATCTGAACGTGCCCATTTGAATTTGAATCTTGAATCTGACCGCACCCATGATATTTAGCTTTCTCCTCTGCATTCTTCTCAACAGTGGCTATTTAGAATGGTGGTGAAACAGATGCAAACCATTGGTATGGTGGCTGGTAGGCATCATCGTCGGCCGTGAAGCTGATTCTTCCAGTCCCATTCAAGAGGTTGATTCCTTCCAAAACGACGTGGGTAGAAGGAGTCCCACATCTTGCCCAATTGTACTCTGCCATCGCACAAAATCCTGCAAACTAGGGATTCCACTTGGGAGTCTGCCCCACTATTGGCACGAGCAGCCATTTCAGCAATGAGGGATTGAGTTTGTTGTCGAGAAATATTTTGGCCTCCGCGGATAATATAATCGATGCCCTGCTTGTGGACGCGTAATGTTTTCAACAAGCCACAAAAGGGAAAAGTGTTTTGGGCTCTGAGGGGCGAGGGCAGCTGGGGCGTCATTGTTTCATGAAGAATAAAGCTCATCGCAGTCTCTCTCTTGGTCACCGTCTTCAACGAGGCACAAAACGGGGCGAGAAGCAGTGACGAAGCGGTTCACCGATGGTAGTCTCGTTGTCAAGGATCTGCTTATTTGTGTGTTATTCGTGTTCATATCGGGTACCTAACTAAAAGGAGGCAAGCATGATGTTATGCTCATTTTCAGTGGATGTATCTCGGACCCCATCAACTCCTCCAAACTGTGAACCAAATCTTTCCGGAATTGGCCATGGTCTCCAACGAGTGTAAAGAGACTAGCTGGATGGGTTCCATATCCTACATTGTATCCACCAATACAATCCAATTGCCCAACAGTTTTAATTTCAACAAGAATTATTTCAAAGCAAGGTTGGATTTCATAAAAGTCCCTATCCCTCCTTCGACCTTCAATGGAGTATGGAAATTTCTGGAACAAGAGCTCATTGCTACCTTTATTTTGGCTCCTCTAGGAGAAAGAAATTATCAGATAAAGCCATCTAAGATCCCATTTGACAGTAGGATATAATTTTTGCAGGGATAGAATGGGCGTGTTATTGAAAACAAGATCCCCTACTCTACTACTTTTCTGGGTCTAATGTAATGGTGTTTAACCATGAGATTTCTCAATGTTAGCACGCTGGAATTCAAATCTATATTTGCTGAAAGGATGGTTTTTGTTGTCCGAGTCCCGTGCATGAACGCTTTGTTTCTTGCACCCTATATAAATTTGTTTGTGTTGACAAGCAAGTGAGAAATATGGCGATTGAGTGCTCCCATTTGTTTTTGAGAAACTATGTTATCGGAAATCACTGGTAGGGTAGTCTTTGCTTGATGCTAGTGGGCAGTGGGGTGTCCGAAATTGTAATTACTAGTCAGTGAGATCTTCACATGGCCATCGATTTGTCTGTCAGTCAAAACCTGTCAGTAGCCAAAATGTCAATCAGACAACTTAAAAAGTCTGCAAGTGAAAATTCGCACATTTACTCAAAACCCAGTCGGCAAGCAGGAAAACTATAAATGAAGCCGAATTTTATCTTCCTGAATTAAATTAAGTGGCTAAAGAGTCAGTAGTAATTATGGTAGTGTTTGATGTTGAGTGGGTCTTAGCTTTTGTAAGAAGGCATAGCCTTTGTTTATATAAGTCCGAGTCTCTTAGTTAGTAAATATACATATAGATAAAATGAGAGAGGGATGCACATAAGCAGTTGAACAACCAACAACAGTTGAAGAGTTGACAAAAGAAGAATCAAAGTCGAAGCTCATTTTGTCATTGTATTCTGTAATCTGAGCGCACTGCGTCGAAGTTCATTAATATCAAGTATTCTCTGTTTTGACAAGTTTCTATTTTATTTCTGATTTTATGTGCTAAGCATAGCACTATTCTATTCCACATTCGTAAATCATTTGATTTAGTGTGTGTAATCACAACGTGCAATAATCTGAGCAGTCTGTGCATTGCGTAGTGGTCTTGAGAACTTTGTCGTGTAGCCTGTTTGGCACACAGTATTTTAAATAGAGTTGCATAGAGTAGACTATGCACATCCCCTTTCCTTTCAAATTGGTATCAGAGCAAGTTCTACCAGAATGCGTTTGTTAGAGCATAAACTATGTTGAAAGTGAAAAATGGCTTCTACCTCAAATTTTCAACCTCCCACTTTTACAGGCAAGAATTATGAGATGTGGTCCTTGACCATGAAGGATTTGTTCTGAGGTCAATATGTATGGCAGATAATCGAAAACAACTACATAGAACCAGTAGATCAGGCAACATATAATGCCCTCACACAAGTTGAGAAAGATGTCTTGAAAGATCAAAGAAAGAAGGATGGAAAGACAATGTTTTATGTACATCAAGCCATGCATGAGAGCATACTTCCAAGAGTTTCATCAGCAAAGCAAGCCAAGGAAGCATGGGACATATTACAAACTGCTTATCAAGGTATGGACAAAGTAAATACTGCAAAACTTCAGATTCTTAGAAGAGACTTTGAAACTATGTCAATGAAAGATTCAGACATAGTATATTCTTTTTACACAGACGTCATTGGACTGATAAATCAAATTAAGTCTCATGGTGAAACCATAGATGATAGAAAAGTTGTTGAGAAAGTGATTAGAAGTATTTTTCCTAAATTTGATACTCTAGTTGTAACTCTAGAAGAAGGAAAAGATCTAACTCAGTTCAGTCTAGATGAGCTACAAGCTTCCCTTGTCAATCATGAACATAGATTGAACAGGTCAAATATGTCATTAGAAAATGATTTTTCCACACAATCATCTATAATACGTGGAAGAGGAAGGGAGAGAGCTAACTCTAGAGGCAACGGAAGAAGCTCTGATAGAAGTGGATGCATTAGCAATCCTGGAAATACTGGTGGAAGAGGTCAAAATCTAAATACTGGCCAATCAACTTGTCAAAAAACTAACAAATCAAAGATTCAATACCATTACTGTAAAAAGTATGGACATTATGCATATGAGTGTAGAAAAAGATAGTTTAATCAGAACAAGCAAAGTCAACACCAATTACACAACACAAATAAGCAAACTCGACCTATGTTTATGGCGCGCATTATAGTTGTGCCTAGTGCAGAAAAAGTGCCTAATATAGTGTCACCAGTTGAATGCAATGTTGCTCAGGCAAGTTCATGTGACATATGGTATTTATATTCAGGGTGCAGTAATCACATGACATGAAATATAGAATTGTTTTCTAGTTTGGATGAGTCAGTCCAGACCAAGGTTACACTTGGAACAAATCTCCAAGTCACTGTCTTAAGAAAAGACAACATAAACATTTTAACCAATCAAGGAGAAGAGAGAGTTATGTCTGATGTATATTATGTTTCTGGTCTGAAGCATAATATGATGAGTATAGGATAACTATTACAAAAAGGATACATAATCGACATGGAAGATAGTCACTCTGTAATTATGGATAGAAGCCAAAGCAATTTACTTATTGCAAAAATCCAGATGACAAGTAACAGAATGTTCCCATTGACATTAAATGCAGTCAAGAAGAAGAACACAACGCAAATTGTTGACAAAAGAAAAAGAGTGTAGCTGGACACTGCATTTACAATAGAAATCACGCGTAATACTAATGAAGAAAATAGTGTGCTTAGTATCAAGAAAGGAGAAAATGATGTAGAAATGAAAACAACATTCTAATCTGAAACACGAGATGACTCCTGGATATGGAATTTTAGATTTGGACATTTGAACTTTGGAGGTCTGAAACTACTACACACAAAGGATATGGTAAAAGGCTTACCATTGATTGAAAAACCATAAAGGATATGTGAAGGATGCATATTTGGCATGTAGCAAAGAGAATCATTTCCTATTGGCAAGTCTTACAGAGAAAAAGCTCCACTAAAAATAATACATTCTGACATCTTTGGACCAATGCAAACTCCATCTATAGGAGGCAATATTTATTTTCTAACATTCATTGATGAATTCTCAAGAAAGACATGGATTTATTTTCTAAAGCATAAAACTGACACATTGGGTTGTTTTCACCATTTTAAATCACTTGTGGAGAAACATAGTGGTTATTACATCAAGTGTCTAAGAACAGACAGAGGAGGAGAATAGATTTCAAGATAATTTCACAACTTTTGTAAAGATCATGACATCGACAAATAATTTATCACATGGTACACACCACAAAATAATGGTGTCGCAGAGAGAAAGAGAAAAACCATCATGGAAATGGCATGCAGTATGTTGATAGCCAAACATTTGTCAAATGAGTACTGGGCTGAGGCAGTAGCAACTGTAGTATACATATTGAATAGATGTCCAACAAAGAGTGTGAAGAATAGAATTCTTCAGGGAGCATGGACAGGATCAAAGCATAATGTGTCACACTTAAGAGTTTTTGGTTGCATCGCATACACACATGTTCCAGACGAACTAAGAAGGAAACTGGAGAACAAAGGACGGAAATGTATATTTGTTGGGTATTCTGAAGAGACAAAAGGATACAAGCTGTATGATCCTGTTGCAAGAAAATTCATAATCAACTGCGATGTCCAGTTCACAGAGAATGAAGCATGGGATGGAGCCATAGAAAAAACAGTGAAAAGAATTGACACAATGGAGCATGATGATACAGAAGAAGAAGTGGTGCAAACACCATGTATGTTACAATGCATAGTTTCGTCTACACCTGGCACTGCAACGCAAATTACTGCGCATAATACTTTAGTAAGAATAGAAAGTACGCAGTCTACTCCCAGAGCACAACAAACACCAACAAGCAGTCTGAGTACCTCTACGTCTTTAGATCCAACATTTGAAAGTCTTTACCAAGAAAGACAAGAAGTCTACGTGACATCTATAATGAAGACACAACAAATTCATTTCCAGTCTTTTCTCTGTTTTCAAAAATAGATGGTCCATTAACTTTTGAAGAAGTTGTCAAAGAGAATGTATGGATACAAGCCATGGATGAAGAAATCAAATGCATAGAGAGTAATCAAACATGGAAATTGGTAGATGTACCTAATGATAAGGATGTCATAGGCTTCAAGTGGATTTATAAAACTAAGCAAGATGCAGAAGGAAAAGTAAATAAGTACAAGGCAAGATTAGTTGGGAGAGGTTTTACACAACAAATTGGAAATGATTTCAATGAAACATTTGCACCAGCTGCGCGCATCGACACAATCATAACAGTGTTAGCAATTGTCGCGTAGTACAAATGGCCATCTTATCAGATGGATGTAAAGTCAACATTCTTGAATGGAAACTTGGAAGAAGAAGTATACATAGAACAACCACAAGGTTATGATATTCTAGGAAAAGAAAACAAATATACAGATTAAAGAAAGAACTGTATGGATTAAAGCAAGCTCCGAGAGCTTGGTACAGTCACATAGATTCCTATCTCACACAAAATGGATTTCATAGAAGTGAAAATGAGCCAACACTGTACATCAAATCAAATCAGCAAGGTAATGTGTTAATTGTTTGTTTATATGTGGATGGTTTGATATTCACAGGTAATTTTGGCATAGAAGAGTTCAGGTCAGTCATGAAGGATGAATTTGAAATGACTTATTTGGGACTTATGAGATATTTTCTGGAAAGAGAAGTGCACTAGTCCAAACTGGTATATTTATCTCACAGTCCAAGTATGCACATGAAATATTAAAGAGATTCAATATGATGAACTCAAAAGAAGCACCAACACGTGTCATAACATGATTAAAGTTAAGAAAGGAAGATAAAGGGTCCAAAGTGGATCCCACACTATTTAAAAGACTCATAGGTAGTATTATGTATCTAACAACGACAAGACCTGATATTATGTATGGAGTGAGCATAATGTCAAGGTTCATGGGGACTGCAAAAGAATCACATTGGAAAGAAGGAAAGAGAATTCTGAGATATGTGAATGGAACAAATTTTTTTAGCATAAAGTACTCCACTTCAGAATATTTCAAACTCATTGGATACACTCACAGTGATTGTGGAGGCAATATTGATGACATGAAAAGTACCTCTGGGTACACATTTCATTTTGGAACAGGTATGGTATCATGGGCATCAAGGAAGAAACCCATAGTGAAACTTTCTTCAGCAGAAGTAGAGTACATTGCAGCCTCAAGCACAACTTGTCAAACAATATGGATGAGAAGGATGTTAAAAGATTTGCTAAAAGAACAACAAAAACCAACTATAGTTTTATGTAACAACAATTCATCCATCATGTTATCAAAGAATCATGTGTTTCACAAGAAAACCAAGCACATTGATACAAGGTATCATTTCATTAGAGAATTGGTGAATAACAAAGAAATCTTCTTAGAATTTTGCAGGTCAAAAGAACAAATTGCAGACATTTTTACAAAGGCTTTAGGAAGAGATGCATTTCAGCATCTGCGTAGTAGTCGGGGAGTCCACACAGTAACAGATGAGTGACAGTAAAATGAAAACTCAATTTTTTTATGTAATTTTCATTTGTAATCCCGCCAAATTATAATTAAGGGGGAGTGTTGGAAATTGTAATAACAAGTCGGTGAGATCTTCACATTACCTCCAATTTATCTGTCAGTAGCCGAAATGCTAGTCAGATAGCCTAACAAGTCTGCAAGTGAAAAATCACACATTTACTCAAAACTCAGTCGGAAAGAAGGAGAACTATAAATGAAGCTGAATTCTATCTTCCCGAATTAAATTAAGTGGTTGAAGAGTCAGTCGTAATTATGGTAGTGTTTAATGTTGAGTCAGTCTTAGGTTCTCTAGGAAGGCATATCTTGTGTTTATATAAGTCTAAGTCTCTTAGTTAGTAAATATAGATATATAGAAAAGGAGAGAGGGATGTAGAGAAGCAGTTGAAGAACTAGCAGCAGCTGAAGAGTGGACAGAAGAATAATTGGAGCCGAAGCTCATTTTGTCATTGTATTATGTAATCTGAGCGCATGGCGTCGAAGTTAATTAATATCAAGTATTTTTTCTTTGATAAGTTTCTGTGTTATTTCTGATTTTACGTGCTAAGCATAGCACCGTTCTATTATGCATTCGTAAACCACTTTATTTAGTGTCTATATTCACAACACACAACAATCTGAGTAATTTGTGCACTGCACAATGGTCTTAAGAACTCTGTCACATAGCTTGTTTGGTGTGCAGTATTTTAAACTGAATTGTGCAGAGTAGACTTTGTGCATCTCCTTTCCCTTCATGGCGTAGTAGTTTTTTCCTTCTTTAAAAGTGATTTTAAAATCTTCCAGTTTTTATTAATCTTTACTTATTGTTAAAACTGGAAGTTTACCCAATATAATATCATCAACAACTTAGAAATTCGAATAAATTAAAAGAATAAAATAATATTTATATCTCACAACTTTTTGATGATGTGTCATTTAGGGAAATTTGGTTAAATTTATCATGTTATTGACTAGGAGGATAAGATTAATATTATCTATAAGGCAATGGGACAAAATCACCATGGCAATCAATAAGTAGCATGTTGCAGAGTCTTTAAGACTCCGCAGTAGGATGGATGGATCATCTGTATACCCTTACCTGCATGAGTTCACCGTACACGATGGAAGGGGATCATGGCATGGAATGCATCCATGCATCAGGTTTTCCATCACAACACTCTTCTTCATCTCGTTTGTTTGACAAAACCCAAATTTGGTGACTACATCGCCGACCAACAATCCTGGCACACTCGTCCGTGGATTGTCCTGTCATCTTCATTCATTGCAACTATAGGTTAATGGATGGATGAGTGAGCTTCAAATTCAATTTTGAATGTGAAAATTAGCAGAAAACAATTCCCCATCCATTCCCCATTTAAAATTTCACTACCCTGTCAAACAAATCTACGATTTCTTTTACCAGTTGGATGATTGGGAGTATTCTCTACATATTCTGCAAGGTATGGTATTGGATATCAGATGGACGATGGAGGATGTTGTTTCTATTGAGACTAGTCAGTTCTTTCTTCCCTCGATGTAATTAAAGGTTAGGTAGTGTGTTCCTTTTGAAATAGAGAGTGTCTGCATCCTTCCTGAAAGCGCCCAATTTTTTTAGATAATTCGAGGATCCAAGAATTATAAATGATCCCTAGGTGGTTCAATGTTTGTTGTGCAGTGACCCAAATATGTACCTTTTTGAATGGGGATGCATATTGTTGTATAAATAAGTGTTTCTACAACCTCCATACCACTCACATTTGATGATCTGATGGTATTTTTGTCTCCTCAGGAATTCAAATATCCACACAGTTTTGTATAGTTGGTGTTGCATTTTTTCAGTAGAATAATTCACTCATATATCTACCATTTCCATAGATGTCGATTTGTTCTAGATTTAATGTTCAATTCTCTATTGTTAATACTATGGTGGGCCAAGCAGAGCCTTTTTTATATCCTTTGCAACTTGACACCCTATACCCCAAGAGGAAACATTCCCCTGAGTGTCCATATCCTGCATGCACCTCCTTGCATTGAGCATAGGTATGTTCCATGATTGGAACTAGTTTCTTACTAGCGACACTTGTTTCCTCCTTTGTATCATAGAATTCATTTGACTATGAAAAAAAAAAAAAATACAAGCAAGAAAAGAATATTATCTTATGTTCGCAGCAGTCGTGTCTCCTTTGAATAGAGAACAATTTTTTGAGTCCACTTGTCATCAAAATTTTGGGTTTATCATGACCTTAGGAAGCTGAGCTCATTACTTATATTTTACTTCCCTAAATGGTTACTCTTCTAGTCCCTATGGTGAGTTTGATTGGTGGCTCCTACATCATAAAGTTTCATCAGTGAGTCTATGTTGCTAGAGTCTTCCATATGTATCATGCTCTTGTTCAAAGGATGCCTATTAGTATGTGTCGACCATTTCTTAGAACTCTTGACTTTGCATGTCAGCCATAACCTTAGTATGTCTCAGATTTACATGAAACTATAGTCCAATCATGCACCCTGGTCCTACTTTCAATATGGGTAGGTAACCTTGAACCCAACAGTCGACATTTCCTCATTGGTCGTTGATTGGGGGGTTTCCCTTATGTACGATGAAAATAAATATATTCACACAGTGGGATTCATGCAATGTATTAGATGCCATTATCCTTATTGGTGGTTTCCTCACCTTTGTCGACAATTTTCCTTATTGACTACTATTCAAAGGGTCTTTTTTGTGCATTGTTTTCATCTGGTGCACACGAAAGACACACAAGGTCATTGGTTTGTGAACAAGTTCTTCATTGAAATTGTTCCAAATCATTAAGCTCCTTATTTTTACCTCTTGTTGAATGATGAGGGCTACCTTAATGATCTCCTTTCAATGGGTCTTCTTCCATTGAATTCAGCCCATTTACTCTGGAAACATGCTTTTGATCTCACATTGACAACAGTTGAAGCCCCATCTTTCATTTCCAGCAACGTAAAGATATGGAACATGCCACACACCAACTTGGATACTTCCTCCTTTCAAATATGTTGAGATATCTCCACCCTGGAAGGGGATAGAAGATGTGATGTGTAGATCCTGTTAAGGTAAGAAATAAAAAATTGGCTTGATTTGCAAGGTATCAAACAGTCCCTAAAGAAGGACAAAATAAGATTTGTTGCATTCGCAGAGAAAATTATAAACAACCATGTTGATTATTTCACAAACATGGCCTAGAATGTCCAAGAAGAGCGTGATGTTAAGGACTTCATTGATCTACTCCTTGAGGTATATGAGACCAATATGATAGAGAAACCATCATGGTACTTATATTTGTATGTCTATGTGACTTCACCCATTACCATTCTATCCTAATTCTCAAACTAGAAATATTTGAATAGCCTAACATTTTTCTTACTGTCTTTTTATTTCTGCAGGAGTTTTTCACCGAAATAATGGAGAGATCAAAAAATGTGCTAGAATGGGAAATGAGTGAGATACTCAGATATCCCCATGCAATTCATAGATTGCAGGAGGAAATTGAATTTGTAGTTGTCCAACATGGTAAAGTAAACGAGTCGAATCTGGAAAACATGGTATACTTACAATGTGTGGTGAAAGAGACGCTACAGTTATACCCATCGTTATGCCTAGCACTTCCCCATGTGTATGTATAGGCTGTCACTGTGGTCGGGAAGTATATACCTAAGAAAACAATGGTAATCATAAAATTGTGGGCTATATGAAGGGATCCGATTGTGTGGGGGGAAGATGCTTCAGAATTCAAGATGAAGAGATTTCTATGGGTGGAAGAACATGGTATGGATTATCATGAGATCAATCAAACTTTAGAATGCTTCCATTCAGGACAGGAAGGAGAAGATTCCTAGGATATTCCATGTCTATTCTTATGATTGAGTTTGCATTGGCTCAGTTGTTACATACTTTTTATTGGAGATTTTAAGGCGATCCATCACGGCTGGATATGAAGGAATCTTGTGCAACCATGATGCCAAGGAAAGCTCCATTGTTTTCTTATCTAATATTGAGGTGACCTTGTTGCCTTTAGAAACCCCTAAACTATCTATATGTGTACAGTGTAAGGGAGGGGGAATCTTCACACACAATATATTTTATAGAATCGTTAATGTTGAATATCAACAATGGGGAGTGAGGGTAGAATGCTATTTTTTTTTCCTACAAACTTGCCAAAGTGTTAGTCGTTCCTGCAAATATATAATATGTCATAAATATTTACTCCATTGGATCATAGCACACCAACCTATGCTAGCTAACGCACATAAATTTAATTGTATTCGTCAGGACAATATAGAAACTCTGGACAATCTGGAGTGGGTTGTTGTTCAAATAATTTATATTGTTTGACTTGAATTGTATTTTTATGTAGGATGTTTCTCTCTTATTACAATGTTAGAAGTATTTTTTCCCTATGTTTTTCCCTATAAATTTATAAATTTTGATTTCTAGTTTACTATGTCAAACATGCATAAATGTTTTATCTATTGTTTTGTAATATTTTGTATATAGATATTGGTGTGCATATGGTCCAATGCCCACACGGAAAATTACCATGAATAGACTAGATGTTGGGAGAAAAAAACGTAATTCACGTTAAAACATTAAAGTTGGTTGTCAATGTCATTTTATCGTATGGCAACTTCAAATCAGACTAGATGATGTTGTTATAACATGCACTTCATGTAGGCATCTTGATAAATGTAATTTTGTCTAACATGGGACTGATGCAATTGGTAGGCCTAAGTCATTCAATTATGCACCACATTTGACCATGGATATACGAGCTAGTGTCACACATTTGATTGAAAATGGTTTTAATGTTAACTTTTTCCTTGTATATTATTACTTGTAAATATTCATTGAATATTAACCCTTTACATATGCCTTCACATTGAAACGACTAAGGAAAATAGTTCATAACCAAGGATGGTGATTTTCTGATGAGGGGACACATACAATAGAGATTGTCCTTCCATCAATAACATGTTCCTTTGACAAGTACATAATCTCCTTCATTCAATTTTATATAGAGATTGATAATCCATTTCAAGATACCTCACATACTTGCATTGTTAAAACTATTTTATGTAGAAATTTCTTGGGATAACAATTTTTGGACATTTTCTCAACTTTCTAAAACAAATAATTAAATTCTTATTACAAAATTTACAAAGATATTTTACTTAGTATCAAATTTGAATCAATCTTTTAAGAATTTATAAACCTAACATTTCAATCTCCATGAAGAAAATATTACCATTTTAGCAAATTTGGACAAATTTTCGTCTAAGCCCCTTTAGAGATATGGCAAAATTGGTGTTTGTAGTGTGCAAAATTAAAGTTTCTAAACTACAAAATCTGGTTCCAAATGTTAATGATTGTTATGTTTTTAATTTTTTTTTTTTTTTTAGCATCCAGGTTAGCATTATAGCCAACAATAATTGGTCAATTGGCTTAGCATTGCAATGTAATCGCCATTGCTCCCCAATTCAATTTTTATAGGTTTTCATAGATGTCATGTCGTCCCTTCTCAAACTATGTTCCATTTTTGTGAGTCTGTTGCACCAATTCTCTTGGTCAAACCGATCAGATTATCCCATCTAGATATTTGAGTGGGTGTCAACTTAGCTTCCATTTTGTCAGGAGAGATTTTTTAAGATCATGGATTGTGCTTCATGTTCACTCTCATTGTGTTCTTCAAATTTAGTATTTATGCATTCACATATTGATGTTTTTCACATTGAAGTAAGTTTATATTAAATTTAATTATAAAGCATTTAGCAAGTATTAAACAAGTATTTTATTAAGTTTTCATGGACTTGTATTAATAAGATACATATATATACTTGTATATATATTGACATATATACTGGTATATATACCATTATTTATACTTCATATATATACCAGTATATATACTTAGTATATATGAGTATATATACTAGGTATATATGTTGGTATATATACTAAGTAAATATACCTGGTATACACTTAATGTATATATATACACTAGTATATATACTAAGAATAACTCACCTCCAAAGTGCGCACAAGAGCGGGATGCTACATATATCGACATATAATAGGTATATGTGTCGGTATATATACTAGGTATATATGTCAGTATGTAGGTATATATGTCGATATATATACAAGTATATATACCGATATATATATACTAAGTATATATACAGACACATATACCTAGTATATGTCAATATAAATACTAATATATATATTGATATATATATATCGACATATATGATGATGATGACTAATGCCCACTAAGACCGAATTGGTCTATCGGACCTTAAGAGGGTAAGTGATTACTTGTGATTCTTTAGACTTTTGTTTATGTTCTCAAAAAGCATTAAGAGAAGATTTCCAATATCGCCATACTTTTGTTGAGTTAAGAGGTTAGGAAGGTTGGTAGTGTGATAAATATTTTGAAAACAAGATCTAATATGGGTATAGGTCGAACAATCTAAGAGAAAGTGTTATTCATCTTAAACCTTCTTAGTGTCACAAAGGTGACATGCTCTTTCATCCCATGACGTTTTAGGAATTGACCAACGCCCAGTTTCACTATGGAGCTCGTGATAATTTGTTCTTATCTTAGCAATGCTTATTGTTTTTATTTACACTTGGAAAAATAGATAGATAATTTTTATATTCTAGATTATGGTTGATTACATCTTTATACTACCTTAATTTTCTTTTTTCCTCAAACTATTTATCACACAACATTTTTTACGTAAATTTTGATTTGACATTTTTTTTAATAGTATCTTTATTCTGCAAAATGGTTTCTTCCATGATTCCCCAATAGTTTAGCCAAGACTGGGCATCTCTATGCCATCATCGCTTGAGTCGATGGTGGTTATGACTTGATTTTGAATGAATTTTAGGTAGCCTCTTGTCTTTCGTGTTGTTTAACTTGTTCTTATACATTAGGTATCTAGTCATAGCCATGCTTTCAATGGCAGAGAGGCTTGTTTCTAAGAGGAGGATGGGATAGGGTGTATTTCCTTTAATTTTGAGATTATAGGCTATAAAATTCTTTTGGATTTGATCTATATTTTTCCAGGATTCATGAGAGATACTCCAACCCCACACTTCACATCCATAAAGAATAACAAGTGTAACAAGAGTCTCAAAGAGGAGTTTCTTCTTATCCCAACTCCAAAGATCAACTGATTTACAATTATTTTCAAGCTCATGATAAGATTTCCATCCCCTAATAATCCTTTTTTGAATGCAATAATTCCAATTGAGCATGAGGTGAATATCAATTCCAAGATATTTGTATGAAATCACTTCCTCCAAGTTGTTTTTTTCATATAAAAAGGTATCATAAGGAATATTATTGGATTTAATAATCATGACCTTAGTCTTATTAGTATTAACAGACATTCCCATATTGGAGAAAGCATCCTTTTGGATTCTTAGTTGGTTTTCAATATCATGGGGACACCCTGCCATAAGAACGATATCATCGGCATAAAGAAGAAGATTGATGTCTATACTAGTGAGAGTAGGGCCGACACAACCTGCTTTTTCCAAGCATTCTTCTAACTTATCAATGTATATGCCAAAAAGAGTAGGAAACAAGGGACAACCTCGTTTGACTCCGATATTGCAATTAATTTCTTTTGACCAGCCCTCAGTGTTTTTAAACTTAGTAAGAACATTCTCATACATCCTTATTGCAGCAGCACTCAACTTGAGAGGCACTTATATCTCTTCCAGCCTATTCCAAAGGTTTTTCCTAGGAACCATGTCAAAAGATTTTCTAAAGTCAACAAAACAAAAAAAAAGATTGGTTTTAGTATTGCGGAACTCCTCTGCAATGATCCTAAAGGTAACAATATGGTCCAAAGTTGAATGATATCTCCTAAACCCGACCTGAACTTTAGCTCTTATATTTACTTAGTATGTATAGCAACATATATACCTAGTATATATACTAAGTATATATATACCGACATCTATACCTATTATATATATATATATATTACCTTGCCATATCATAAAACTTACATGTCCAAATATACATGATAGCATGCCAACTGTTCTGCCACTTTGGTGGAAACCATAACGCATAGAAATGACAATTGTTCACAGTTTCAAAGCCTAAATGAAAAACGACAATTGTCATAAGAAAAACAAGGGGACTTGCCACCTGTTCTGCCACTATCATGGAAACCGGAATAAGCGGTGGACCGAGTGCCATGACCGCCTATTAGACCTGAACCTATTAGACATGAACCAGAGATTAGTGTAGGCAAAATTCACAAAAAATTAGCCATTAAACCAAAGAAAACAACCTGCGAGCCCAAGCATCCATATTGATGGAGTCTAAAGGTGAAGGGATCGCAACACGTTGGGCAACGATTCTTCTCAGGCTCGCTTGATAGGGAATCCATGGAGGCAACAAAGTTGTGCCCAGAGTGGTCCTCTAGAGGTAAGGATTCTTATTCCACTGTGAATCTCGTTGCAACTGAATCCTAAAATGGACCGATGGTGCAAGTGGTAGGTTGGTTCTCCAGGGCAGTTGAAGATAGGAAAGGAAAGAATTCTTCGCAATTGGGCGGAAATTATTTTTCCACTGGGAATCCACCTTAGAGACTCTCAATGATGGGAGTACATGGCTCCTAATGAGCCTAAGCTATCCAATTTTTCTTAGAGGAACCTAGATTGTCCTTGTTTAGAACTATATCTCGAGAGGTGAGTCCTAAGGAATGATGATGCCAAGGCTCTAAAGGAGCCTGTGCAGACCAGTTCTACCTTGAAGAGCCCAGATGGTGTCCGCTTGGTGTGAAATCCCAAGAGGCAGGACTTGGGCGGTTGTGCTGACCAATCCTGTTATAGTAGTTCAGCCCTCATCGAGGCTTGTCACATTATCGTGGCATGGTTGCACAAAGCACCAGGAAAGCAAAGAAATCGGTTGAGCAAGTTGAATCTCAGAGCAGAGTTAACAAAAGGATCTTGAGCTTTGGGCCCACATGCCCCATATTAGTGCAGTTATAATGGAAATATCTAAAATCATATTGAAGCCAAGGAGTTGAGTCTAAGATTTCATTAAGGCTCGATGCACTAAGGCTTGGCTCTCATGCTTTTTGGCCATTGCGAATGGATAGGGGGGGAGGGTGGCAGCGAGGGGCTTTAACTACCCTCGTAATATCCCCATCCATCGATGTGTCTGACCCATGTGTCACCCCATACAGGGATACCATTATATATATTGAGTATATATACTGATGTATATATACTAAGTATATACATCGAAACATATATACATCAGAATATTTACTCAATATATATGTTTCAATGTATATATACTACTATATATATTGACATATATAATGGTATAAATACTAGCTATAGATGTCGAAATTTATACAAGTATATATACTTGTATATATACTTATTATATATATATTTATATATACTTAGTATATATACCAGTATATCGACATATACTAGGTATATGTGTCGATATATATACTAGGTATATATGTTGATGTATATACCTTGTTTATATATCGACATATATACCAAGTATATATACCCACACATATACCTAGTATATGCCAATATAAATACTCGTATATATACTTAGTATATATATATCAATATATATATATATATATATATATATATATATATATATATATATATATATATATATATTTGTATATATATCCTCATATATACATATTATATATACTATATGAAGTATTCATATGATAATTGACATGAAGCATGAATATATATACCAAGTATATATGTTGGTATATATACTTAACATAGTATATATACTTGGTATATATGTTGATATATACACTAAGTATATATATCTAGTATATACTTAATATAGTATATATACTAGGTATATATGTCGGTAAATATACAGATTCATTATACTATATTAAGTATATATTACTTATTAGATTATTATTATTATTATTATTAAGTATATATACTAGGTATATTTCCTTAGTATATATACCAACATATATACTAGTATATATACTTGACAATCGAAAGAGGGGACAAGAACAAAATAAATTGTGTAGAAGAGACTAAGATTTGAATATATCAACATTTTCATCTACTTAAGGGATTTTAAAATTCAAGGTTTTAAGTTTTTTTTTTTATTCTAAATTTATTTAAAGTATAGTTGAGTCCACCATTTAATATAATGACTCCATTTGGATTCATACAAGAGATAAACAATGGTTGATATTTGTGATAGTTTTAACTAATTTCTTTGGGATATTAGAGAATATCTTAGGCATATACCTAAATATTAGGTATATTAGGTATATTCCTACAAAATGATTATATAAGTAACAAATATTAGCCCAAATACAGATCCAAAGTGGTATCTTGAAATCATATTACTATTCACAATCTTCATCATTCTATCTCAATAATTTATTGTATTCTTATTTGAAAGAAGTAACTAATTTGTTGAAATGTCACCACAACTTCATAATTGTGTCTTTCACTTCTCATATGTCTTATCCACCCAAAAGTTATGGCAATATGCATAATTGAGGGGTACAAATAGATTTATTACATAATTAAAAGTGATTTCAAACATATGTAATGCAAGTGATGACAAGATTACGGAGAAAAAATGATATATTTGTATGCATTAACATATTTGTTTTAATAATTTGAACATGCATATAAATATTATTCGTTGTATTTTCTTGAAGTTATATGTAATTATAATTGTTTATGTACTTGATCAAGAAGAAATAACATATATATCTTCATGTAGTAAATCCTCAAGTAATGTTGAATGCCTATGTCTATAGTATTGCATTTCTCTAATGTGCATTCTTTTACCCACTTATTAGTGTAATGATTTGGAAGTTCATTTGGTAGTACTTTTCCTAGCTTGTTATTTAAAATATCTCGATCTTTTCCACTCTTTATTTTCTTTGTTTCTCATACAATTCCACCCAATTTATTGTTGCATCTAAATTACTTAAAATGAATTTCTATCTCATTGAAATCTATACATAAAAAAAAAAAAAAATTGTGTATGCGCATATATAGGTATGGAGTGGGGTGGGTAATAAGGGGAAAGTGGAGTCATATTGGAGAGTGAGGGAAGAGGGGAGGGGAAATGAGTGAGTCCACCCCCGTGAGCCCGATTGATTAAAAATTTTAAGTATGGAGAGGACAAGGAGATGAGAGGGGGATGTAAGTGAGGGATAAAGTGGTAAGGGAAAGGGTGAGTGATAATCCTGACGTAAGGGCCTGAATTAGGCGATCTTTAAGTACCCTAAGCGAGTTGTCTATAGTATCCATTATTATGTAGTGCATTTATAATCCTTGTAGTGAAGGAGGCATGTCTAAGCTGTGTGACCCCACGTTGGCTATAGTATCCATTATCAGTGCATTCATTCATAATCCTTACAATGAAGCCATGTGAAGGAGGCATCTCTAAGTTGTGTGATGTCAACAATATCCATGGCCAATTAGTGCAAGTAGGTGGAAAGCAATTTCCAACATGCTGCAGAGTCATTAAGACTCTTTCAATAGATGCATATTCTCATGTGATAGCTATGGAAAATGGATTTCCATGCAACACCATGCTCTCATGTACTACCTTTGAGTATACACGAATATATCCGCATCCATCCCACAACCACTGCGCATCCATGCTCCCATAATCTCCTTTTCCGACTTTCACCGATTCTTTGATGGCTAACTCAACCAAATGGTGTAACACTTAATGCTGTTAGAACTCATTTTTGAAGACCATACATGCCTCTCCGTGCCCATTTTTGAATTTCAAATGATTTTGATTTTTTCTCCTGGAATGAGTTGTACATTACTCCCTCCGCACCCTTGTTCTTATATGGCAATAAACACACTCTTCTGCATATGCACGCTTCCATAAATGCGTGCTTCTTGAAAATGAAAACATGTTTTTTCCTATTCTCCCACAAAAGGGGATGCATGTGTTGGTATATACGCACTTTTGTATATGCGCATATACAGAATCCAACTTATATAGATGTGCATTTACATAAGTGAACTTCCATAAATGCACATTTACGGAAGGTGGCTTCCATATATGCACACTATACGAAATCTAACTTCCATAAATGCACATTTAAGGAAGCATGCATATACAAAACCCACCTTACGTAAATGTGAATTGATGGAAGGAGGTTGTCGTATATGCACGCTTATAGGGAAGTTGACTTCCATGAATGTGCATTTACTGATGACAAATTCCATATATATGCCTTTACGAAAGCATGCATATATGGAATTCGCCTTCCATAAATGCACATTTACGTAAATATGCAAATGGTCGGCTTCTATCTATGTGCATATATGGAAGCTGACCATTTTTGTATATGTGCATATACAAAAGTTGATCATTTTCATATATGCATATATACAGAAGCTGACAACTTCCATATATGCGCATATACAGAAGCTGAGAAGCTGTCAACTTCCATATATGTGCATGTACGGAAATGGTCAGCTTCCATGTGCATATACAAAAGTGTCAACTTTCGTATATGCACATATATGGAAATTGACCACTTCCATATATGCACATATACGAAAGACAACCATTTCTGTATATGTGCATATACGGAAATGATCGAGTTTCGTATATGTGCATATACACAAGTGGTCAGCTTCCGTATATGCACATATACAAAAGATGACCACTTTCGTGTATGCGCATATACAGAAATGGTCGGCTTCTGTATATGCGCATATATGAAAATGGATGGCTTCCTTATATATTCGTATATATACATGACAACGGAAATGGTCAGCTTCTATATATGCACATATATGGAAGATGACCACTTCCATATATGCGCGTATATGGAAGTCGACCACTTCAGTATATTCACATATACGAAAGGTGGAAGGTGGGTTTTGTATAGGCATCGACTTCCATATATGTGCATATACATAATCTGGCCACTTTCGTATATGCGCTTATACATAATATCTCACCTTTTGTACATGCGCATACACGAAATCCGACCACTTTCGTATATGCAGAAGTGGTTAGATTTCATATATGCATATATATGGGAGTGGTCAGCTTCTTTATATGAACATATACGGAGCCAGTCAGTTTCTGTATATGCGCATATACAGAAGCCGACCATTTCTATATATGCACATATATGGAAGTGGTCAACTTCCATATATGAGGAAGTGGTCAACTTCTATATATGCGCATATAAATAAGTTGACCACTTTCGTATATGCACATATACGAAAATGGTAAACTTCATTATGTATAGAAGTGGTCAAATTTTGTATATGTGTATTTACATAAGTTGACCACTTTTGTATATGCACATATACAGAAGTGGTTGGCTTCGGTATATGCGTATATACGGAAGTTGACCACTTCTATATATGCGTATATATGGAAATGGTTGACTTTTGTATATGTGCATATACAGAAGTTGACCGCCTTTGTATATGCACATATATAGAAGCTTACCACTCCCGTATATATGGATATATAAAATATGACCACTTCTTCATATATGGAAGTGGTCGATCTTCATGTATGTGCATATACAGAAGGTGACAGATTATGTATAAGCGCATATACGGAAGTGGCTAGATTCTGTATATGCACATATATGGAAGTCGACACCTATACAGAAGCCACCTTCCACCTTTAGTGTATGTGCATATACTGGAGTGGTCGACTTCCATATATGCACATATATGGAAGTGTTTGTCTTCCGTATATGTGCATACATGGAAGCCGACCATTTTCATCGCCCTGTATATATATAGATATGTACGAGATCCATCCATTTCCATATATGTGGATATACGAAAGCAGACCATTTGCATATATGCACATATATAGAAGTGGTCAGCTTCTGTATATGAGCATATACAAAAGTAGTCAACTTCCGTGTATGTGCATATACTGCACATATATGGAATTTGACCATTTATGTATATGCGCATATACGAAAGCTGACCACTTTCGTATATGCACATATACGAAAGCTGACCATTTTCGTATATGCGCATATACAGAAATGGTGGACTTTTGTATATACGCATATACGGAAGTGGTCAAATTCCATATATGCACATATATGAACATGGGTGCAGAAGGAGTAATGTACAACCCGTTCCAGTAGAAAAATCCAACTCATTTTAAATTTGAAAATGGGCATGGAAAGGCATGCATGGCCTTCAAAAATGAGTGCTCATGGCATTAAGTGTTGTACCATTTGGTTGAGTGAGCCATCAGATAATCGGTGGGAGTTGAAAAAGGAACTGATGGGTGTATGAATGCATGGTGGCTACGGGATGGATGCAGATGGATTCATGGATATGCAAAGGTAGCATATGAGAGCATGGTGTTGCATGGACATCCAGTTTCCATAGCTATCACATGAGCATATGCATCTACTGAAAGAGTCTTAATGACTCTGCACCAAGCTGGAAATGGCTTGCCACCTACTTGCACTAATAGGCCATGGATATTGTTGAAATCAAACAACTTAGAGATGCCTCCTTCACATGGCTTCACTGGAAGGATTATGAATACATGCATTGACAATGGATACTATAGCCAACGTGGGTTCATATTCTGTATATTTTTTGTATATACGCATATATAGAAGTGGTCAACTGATGTATATGTGCATAAACGGAAGCCGACAATTTTCGTATATGTGCTTATACAGAAGTGGTCAGCTTCATATATGTGAAAATATAGAAGTGGTTAGCTTTTGTATATGTGTTTATACGGAAGAGGTCAACTTCTATATATGCACATATACAGAATTTGACCACTTCTGTATATACTGAAGTTGACCACTTTCGTATATGCGCATATACGGAAGCCGACCATTTCCGTATATGTGCATATATGGAAGCGGTAAACTTCTATATATGTGCATATAGGGAAATGTCCTCAATTCGTATATGTGCATATATGGAGATGGTCGACCTCCATATATGTGCATATATAGAATTTGACCACTTCATATATGCACATATATGAAAATGGTCGGTTTACATATATGCGCATATACATAAGTGGTATATACTGAAAATGACCACTTTCGTATTTGCGCATATACGAAAGATGACAACTTTCATATATGTGCATATACGGAAGTGGTAAGCTTCCATATATGTGCATATATGGAATCTGACCATTTCCGTATATGCACATATACGAAAGTCGATCGCTTCTGTATATCCGCATATACAGAAGCCGATCATTTCCATATATGTGCATATATAGAACATATACAGAAGTTGACCACTTTCATATATGCCCATATAAGGAAATGGTCGGTTTCTGTATATGTGCATATAGGGAAGTGGTCAAATTTCGTATATTCTCATATACAAAAGTTGACCACTTCTGTATATGCACAAATACAGAAGTCGACCATTTCCGTATATGTGCATATACAAAAGCTGACAACTTTCGTATATGCACATATAGAGAATTTGTCTTCTGTATATATGCACATATACGAAACTCGGATTACGTATATGTGCATATACGGAAGCCGACTTTCGTATATGCACATATATGGAAGTCGACTTCCATATATGCACATATACAAAAGTTGACTTCCATATATGTGCATTTATGGATGCTGGCTTTCGTATATACATATATATAAAAGTGGTCAAATTCGGCTCCCGTATATATGTATATATATATACATATATATGTTGGCTCCCACAACTTCAATATATGTGTATATACGGAAGTGGTCGAATTCGGTATATGGCCAGCTTCGATATATGCACATATACGAAAACCAATCACTTTTGTATATACACATATATGGAAGTGGTCGGCTTCCATATATGTGCATATATAGAAGCAGACCACTTATGTATATGCGCATATATGGAAGCTAAGAACTTCTATATTTTCACGCTGACTTCAGTATATGGTCGACTTCAGTCTATGCACATATAGGGAAGCTGACAACTTCCGTATATTCACATATATAGAAGCCGATTACTTGTGTATATGCATATATATGAATGTGGTCGACTTTCATATATGTGCATCTACATAAGTGATCAACTTCTGTATAAGCGCATATACGGAAGTGGTCAGCTTTCGTATCTGCACATATATGGAAGTGGTTGGATTTCATATATGTGCATACACGAAATCCATATACTAAAGTGGCTGACTTCTCTATATGTGCATATACAGAAGCTCGCCACTTCCATATGTGTATATAGGGAAGTGGTCGACTTCACTATATGTGCATATACAGAATCCCGTCACTTCCATATATGCGTATATATGGAAGTGCCCGACTTCGGTATATGGCCAGCTTCTGTATATGCGCATATACAAAAGAAAATCACATCTGTATATGTCCATATACGGAAGTGGCCGGATTCCATATATGTGCATATATGGAAATGTCTTGCTTCTCTATATGTGCATATACGAAAGTTGCCAGCTTTTGTATATGCACATATACGGAAAGACAAATTCCATATAGAGAAGACAAAGTCGCATATACAAATTCTATGGAAGTCGCATATACAAATTCTAGCTACTGTATATGCACATATACAGAAGCCAGCTTTTGTATATCCGCATATACAGAATATAGCTTCTGTATATGTGCATATATGGTAGCTGGCTTCCGTATATGCACATATACGGAAGCCAACTTCCGTATATTTGTATTTATGACTTCTATATATGCACATATATGAAAGTTTGATTCTGTAAGTTCCACTTTCTCAGTGCCAAACAACTAAGAGATGAAATACTACACTAACTTCTACCAATTTGAATGTGTAAATAAAAAAAATATGGATATGTATTTCACATTGGATAATTAAGGGTGAGTTGGTGTAGTAAGGAAAATTAGATTTGATTAGGAACATTAGATTTTGTTTTCTTAGAAAGAATTAAATATGCAAATGTTACACATTAACATAAATGAGTTAGAGTTTTGTTAATCTTATTAACCCAAGAAGGTAACATTCTTATCAAAAGTATACTATAACCACTTCTTTATATGTTTGTGGAATAAAGGAATTCATTAAAGACCCACCACTATAAGGTTATGAAGCAATTGAATGAATCGTTTTAATGCACAATCAATTTTATTTCATTGTAATGTTTGCAATGGGTCATCTTGTTGTAAGATGAAATTCAACTTCCATTGTAATTATCAATATAAACTACTATATAAATATGATAAATTACACCTCATTGATAAATGTTACATATGATAGCCATTTAAGAAATTTGTGATTTTCTACATATAGATGAATATCTACACTAAGAAATCTCTCTAGAGACAATGGGGTTACATGGAGAAGGCATATTTTTAACTATGAAAATACTTGATTAGTCTAATTTTGGTTTTAATCACAAGTGAGTCTAATTTTGGTTGTAATCACAGGTGCATTGCAACTTTGTGAAATGACAAACATCATGCATATTAGCGTTTAATTGGGAAGAATTTATGGTATTGTGAAAATCTATGGCATAATCCGAGTTGATTCCATTGGATTAATATGGTAATTCAACATTTACTGCAAAGGTTTCAATCGAGAATATTACTGAAACATTTGTGTAGCATAATCCATATAATCAAAATCCATATTATTTGCATGTTCCTGTGAAAAAACAAACATAGTAGTAAGGAGATTGTCTGATATGTGATGATGAGAAAGTTGAATATGAATAAATTAACACAATCTATTTAAGCAATATGTCATTTTCAAATAATTGGGCTCTTCAAAAATATTTTTTTTAAAATGTTATAGGTACATTTCAATAATACCAACAAAAAATAAATATGTATTTGTATGATCTTTAGCAATGGATAGATAACTCCATAAGCCTCAATGTACATGCCTTACAAGTTTATATTTGTCAATATCCTTTAAAAGTTCTTCAACTTTTCCATCACTCACTATTTTACTTATATAATCATCACAATAATTGTTAG
>JZKD02S1713094.1:33532-45580 GCA_000966675.3 Picea glauca
ATTTTGGAATTCCTCATTGTAGTAACCACTGTATCTGGCCTCACCTATTTCTCCACAATGATTAATGCCTATTTTAATTTCTTCATATTGTCATGAGTCTTGGTCACACCACACTATAAGACATGAGTGACGTACTTGTGTAGATTTGGTTTTTCCTTGAAATTTATCTAATCAAAATTTAATGTAATATGCTTTGCTTTGTAGTGAGTAACTGACTCAATTTCACTTTTTTTCAGTCTCTAGAACAACCAAATTCAACACTCACTTTTGATATGGCTCCTCTTCCAAACCATAGACTATTATCATAGTAAACTACTAAAAAAGGAACCAGTCTCCCACTCTGGTGTTGTTTTGAAATTGTACAATGACCCTTTGACCAAATGAATAACTATAACAAATACTTCATTTTGGATTATAAAGTCTAATATAGACATAAAAGAGTTTACATACTGCAAAAAATCTTCAGTGCTGACATGTTCTCTTACCATAGGCAACAACTCAATGGTTGTGAGAGAAACATGTTGGTTGGCCATTCACCATCCTAGACTTAAAATAAGCTAGATGTGAGTAGTTTTGATGGATTAACGTATGGATCAAGTGAGACTGGTATAACTATCTCTTATATGGGATCAAGTGAGACTTGTTTAAAGTATGTTATCCAAATCAAACCTTTGGTATAACTAGTTTTTATATCCCAACACTAATACATATTAAGTACTATAACATATTACATTGTAATATGTTATGAAAAATCTTCATTAATATAACACTCATCAAATAGAAAAAAAACGCTGAAACATAGGTAGTATATTCAATGTAGTCATTTCCTCAACCTCCATAATATTCCTTGAGTGCCTGCCACTTGGTATGGGGCTCTATGGGATGAAAAGAACCCCATGAGGGAAAGCATGAGTAGAGTCCCCAGCTTTATAATAATGCATGTCCTCTTCTGCAATATGGGTACATTCTTGTAGCAAATCTGTAGAAACTAATTCCTATTGCAAATATGGGTCCATTACATGTTAAGCTATTGCCTTGCTATTTCTATGAAAAGAAAATGGACTTTGGGGATCTTGAACTAAAGTCCATTTCTTCTTCCTACTAGCATCAAGACTTGAATTCAATCGCTGAGCATTAGGCTCATCTTCTGAAGGACTCGCTCGTTCATAATAAAATTTTGAGCAACCCAACAACAAAAATAAAAGGTATACCCTATGTTTCTTCTACAAGAATTAAATCCTCTTCCCCTACTCAACCTAAAAAGCCTAAAGAAAAAAAGAAAGAGGTTGGCAAAAAAATTTCTTAAATATCTAGGAGAGTTTTTGGTTAACTAAGGTTGCCTTACCTTGATGAAAATATAAGTTCCTACCCAACCCCCCACATTTCTCATGGAGGTCATCTCTTGGAATATCAAATGCCTTAATGGTAAAAACAGGCACTAGCTTCTCAGTAAAAAAATACTCAAGGAAAATCTATTTATAGTAATGATAAAATAAACTAAATGCCTCCAAGTCCTTATTCAAACCCTTTCCTCTTGCATCTAGTAGGGACCCCAAGCGATGGCCTTATATGCACACGAAGTATGCTCTTATATGGCCTTATATGTTCTATTACCATACGTAGCCACTCAATAGTTGGGAGAGCAACATGATGGCTGGTCATTTACCATTCTAGACTTAAAATAACCCAGATGTGAGTAGTTTTTATGGATTAACATACGGATCAAGTGAGACTGGTATAACTAGCTCTTATATCCTAAACACTAAGACATGTTAAGTACTATAACATATTACATTGTAATATATTATGACATATTACATTGTAATATGTTATGAAAAATCTTCGTTAATATAGCACTCAACAAATAGAAAACAAACAGTGAAACATATGTAGTGTATTCACTGTAGTCATTCCCTCAACTTACAGAATAGATACACTGAAATATGTAACAATCACTTTGCATTGATAGAGAAACTGATAAAAGACATCAATATTTCATGTCAAAGCCTCATTTACAAAGCTAAAAGAAAGAACAATTTTAAAATCTACAAAATATCACATACAACAGATATAAATAAACCTTGAAAGATGGAACAATTGTCCACTGCAATTATTCCCACAACTAAAATACGTTATAGTACTTTGTACTGTAACAAAAATAAGACGGTGATGTTAGAATTATTCCCTCCGAAAGTCAACCTAGCTTCCATTTTCAACAAAGAAGGGCTTAAAAGTATGAAGACTTAGAAATAGAACAAAATTAAGGATACCCAAGAAAACTGGTAAGAACACAACGAAAATCTCATAGCAGAAATGCAATTTGAAATTGCATATTCATTCTTGTGATTACTTTCCTATACCTTAGATTGAGACTCTACACTCTTAACTATATTGTAATATTCACATAGCTCATATGGGTAAGATATGAAGTTGATTCCATTGTTTTAGCTCTCTCTTAATCAGAGTAAGTAAAACCCATATGTATTGGATAAGCGTATATATCCTTTGAAAGACCCTAGTTAATGATCTATTACCTTTTGTATTTACACAAGCATTTAGTTGAATATAATGTTCTATTAGCCTTTGGATACGATACAAATTGAAGACGGTGATGTATTACCCTTTGTATTTACACAAGCGTTTGAATCACATACAAGTGTAATACAGACATGTTGATACTTAGCGCCATTGATTTGTAGTGACATACAAGGTAGTGACATCCCATGGTGACATCCCATGAAACATGGCAACAAGTTCCTCTTTTCCACCACAATATGGAAATTTTTTCGAATGGACGTGAGTAGAATTTTCAACTTCTCTTCTCTCTGGCCTTGTCCATGGATTTATGCTGCATCTTAGTTATAAAATGTTTTATTGGATGTAAGTTGGCACCGTATCATAAAGTAATGATGTTATTGATTTAAAATTTAATTAGATGACATTTCTTCCATCCAACCAAACATGGCGTAAAGTTAATTGTTGATTTTCATGGACTATGTTCCATACCCGTTGGATGCATGAAATTTAATTGTGCATGCATAGATAACCAGTACTTTGCTTCCAAACTTTGATCCATGTACTCTTCATATATTATGTGTTTCCATCATAGTAAGTGTTTATTATATTGTGACTTTGCTTTGCCACTTGTACTTTTGGAGCATTCCATCAACTTTATGTCCTAATATGTGCTCGTCTAAATACTGTTTCCAGTTTTGGTGGATTTATCAATGTTATTTGTGCTAATAGTAAGAAACCAAAATATATTTGAAATGGGCATGGGTAGTAGAGTTATGCATCACCCTATTATAAAGAACATTTCTATTAAGTTTTTTTTTTTTTTTTTCTCTCTTCATAATTTTTGTTGGTCAATGTTGAAAATATTAACTCGTACTTGTCTTGTGCTTAACTTTTCATGAATTTCCAAAGGATAGATATTGAGGCAAGATGTCCATTCATGATGATTCCTAAATTTATGTTCATTGCATATTAGTGAGTTTTAATTTGCTTTTATGTTGGGGTTTTATATAAAAGTGTTCAAGCTTTTTATTTTTTACTTTTATCAAATTTTGTTTTCTCAAATTTTTAGTTTAGTCTTTCTTATTCATTGATCAATTATTTTGAAATATATAGAACCACTATATAATCTTAAATGATACATTCAAACTTATTTAAGTTTAGATCATGATGAAGACCGAATTTTGAACTTGAACATTTGATTATTTGAGAACAAACTCCATCCCACATCAGAAAAGGGAAAGTTTCTAAATTTTTTTCTATTGCATTCCTTGCTTTCTTGTCCAAGAATGGCGTAGTATGGACATTTGTGTTTTCTACATACAACGAAATGAATTCCTTATTACTAAAGTATTGTCAAACTCTTAACTAAATTGGTTACTAACCACAAAAATCAATATTCAACTAGATTTTCAAATAAGCTATGCACATGTATATGTGAGCTAGCTCACACATATTCTATATGTGAGATCTACCTCACACATATTGTATATGTGGGCTAGCTCAGATAATTTCAAAGAGCATTTTATTATATGTAATATGAGTGCAACCCAAAGACGAAAGATTTAAATGGTTTTTGAAGAATGACTTAATATATGTGTAAATTTGTGGTTTTTTCATGTACATGAAATATTATATGAAAATATCTATTCCACGGTTGAAAGAGGAGATACTTATTTTTCGGAAGTAATTTCTTGGAAGAATGGCTTAATATGAAGATTTATGAGTCATTTAATTTGAAAGGGCATTATGGAAATTGATTATATGACCATTGCAAAAGAGGAGAGAAGTATTTTACTGATGAGGAGATTAGTATTTTACTATTAAGTAAATAAGATCAAATAACATCACACTAAGTAAATAAGATCAAATAACATCACCTCGCATGAGAATTTCACCTTAAGGATTTGGGACTTTATCCACAGGGAGATAAGTATTTCATTGGAAGAATGACTTAATATGAATATTTGTGAATTTTCTTCATACACAATTTTATATTTATTTTTAGATTATTATCTAACTCTCAATACAATTTTTTTTTTTTACCAAGAACACAGTTTTTCTCTTTAGTTTTTTTTAAGATTTTAGATAAGATTTTACAAATTGTTTAAATCGTGTATGCTTAATGTGGAGAGTAACTGTCTTGGAAGTTTTGGAACCTTGTGAAAATTTTAAATCTGTTTTATATTTATTTTTAGATTATTATCTAGCTCTCAATACAATTGTGTTTTTACAAATAACACAATTTTTTTCTTTAAATTTTTTAAAGATTTTAGATAAAATTTTACAAATTGTTTAAATCATGTATGTTTAATGTGGAGAGTAACTATCTTGAAAGTTTTGGAACTTTGTGAAAATCTTAAATCTGTTTAAATGTGGTTGGGTATGTTATTATTTCTTATTGTTGACTTAATATTTAGTTAAAGTATATATATTAATATGTGTAATTTATTTTTTTTATTATTGTTTTTTATTGTTACATATATCTAAATTATATTTGATGGAAAATATGTTTACATTATATTTGGTGGAAAGGAGCATGTTGGAGGATGAGACTTAACTCTTTTGGTATGTATGTCAATTTTTCTTTAATCACAACTTGTTTTATTTATCTAAATCTAAAATAGTACATGCTTATATTTTATTTTAAATTTGTACATAAATTTTATTGTAAATTTTTTATTTTTGAATTCTATTTTATTTTGCATGTTTAAATTGTAAATTTTTAATTTTTGAATTTTGTGTTTTTTTTTTCAGGTTTGAATTGTGACCACTCTGATACCAATTTAGAATTATGAGAAAGAAATACGCTCACATTCTATATTATTCAATGAAACTGATTACATCATTAAATAGGAAAAGATTCTACTTAGTGGGTTACATTAAACCACACAAAACTAGAATCTATATTAAGTAAAGTATAGTTCAACTAAGCAACTTACTCTTGCACCTAACTCTTTCTCCATTATTTCCAAGTAAACTCTACTGCAGCGTAACTGGAGCCAGCTTGTTTAACAGGATTTTGGCCTACTGAAGTAGTTTAGCCTCAGCTGCAGCGTAACTGGAGCCAGCTTGTTTAACAGGATTCTGGTCTGCTGAAGTAGTTTAGCCTCTTGCTTAGGAGGAGTTTAATGTTTATTATTTGAACACTTTAGTTCAAATCATGTAGTGTGGAGAATTATTGTGTTTCACTTTTAAAAATTGATTTTACTTTTTGATTGAAAAAAGATAACACATATGTGAAAAACAAAGCAAATTGATAAGCAAAGCTTGCTAGTATTTAATACTGTCATCTGTCAACTACGGGAGGATATTAAGACGGTGATTCCAAATATTTAAAGCCATTATCAATCTTTTCAATGAATAACGACGCTTCCAAATAACTTATAATCTGGATCTTCTATGTAAGTCTATTTTTTTACTATATTCAAATACTACTGTTCATATTATTTCGTTGTCTGAATATGGTAATTACGAAGACTTAGTATGTATGAAATGAAGTGAAGCCTCTTCACATATATTTCGTTGTCTGAACATGATAATTACAAAGAGTTATCTCATTTTGACTTGAACGAAGAGGCTCCTGGCCAGGACTGGCCCGGCCGATGAAAAACTTATAAGATTCTACAATGCAATATAATTGAATACTATCAATATTTTAGACTTTCACCTTTCTTATGGAACCTCGTGAACATACCCATGACTTGGTGTACTTTAGTTTGTTCTTCAATACAAATAATCTGCTGTTGGGATCCGTAAACCAGCTTCGAAGAAACATATCATCCTGAAATTTGTTATCAGCTTCCAAGAAACAGATGTAACAAATCTGTTATTTGCATGGGATGGACAGATGGGTTCATCTGAGTAAGAAGAACCAGAACATGCTCGAACAACGGAATATCACAAGCTATTCTGAGAGCTCCCCTCCGGGAATACCCCAACTCTCCTGCAGACAGGTCTAGCAGCTCGGCGAAAAGAGGATGGTTTAAGTAGTGTATCCCCACAATGAAACTACGGGCTTCGTCCCCTACGTAAATGAGTACACATCCTACTGGACCAGTGGAGGATATAGGCTCATGATTTGAGTCGGACCTTATGAATATCGACAGCTTCTTCAATTTCTTCAGCTGCTTTACGAACTTTCCCATACTGATAATCCCCTTCTCGTTAGTGATTTTTAACTACTGAATGCAATCTAACTATTGATGATTCCCCCTATTATATTTAACACAAGTGAACATGGACTGCTATAAACCGAACTATAGCAATTGGATTGATTCTCAGCAAAGCTTTGTTCGAGGAAGAAGACTTATAAGTCCTTCATCATGATAGAAGGTGGAAATAAATATATTTAAAAATAACAAAACGATTGTTTTAGGATTGAATGAGAAAAGTAGAAACGTCCTTACTCCGTAATGTACGGTACCAACAGACTGCATGTGGTTCGATCCCAAGGTGTCAGGACAGAGAGATATGCTTTATGTCAATGCTGAAAAATATATATATATATATATATATATATATATATAAATTATTATACACTTGCCTGCAAATGAGTAGGCACCATGACTATTGAGTTCTTCGAGCACATGTGGAGTAGCATGCGTTTTCTGTTAGAGGAGTCAGTACTGCAGAAGAACAATCATGGTAGCATACACAGGGGCTCATATAATATGACAGTGCTCACGTACGGATTTATTGATTTGACAATTCTTTAATGAAATCAGAGAGTTGTTTAGGATCTTTATATTATTGCACAGCGATTTCCAACGTATAGGCCCCAAGAGTGATGGTTTTTAATTGTTTTCTACTCCGAAAGCAACGATTAAGCCTTTAGTTTTCAACGAGAAACCAATACACAATACGCCTTACTATGAAGGTAAAAAAATACACCTTACAATACACAGTAGTCAAAATTTTAGTTTTCAATGACAAACCAATACACCTTACAATGCATGGCAAAATTCTCTACAAGAGAACCAAGACACCTTAAAATGCACATAGTCAAAATTCCAAATAATGAGAGACAACTTACTGTTGGAATATATAATTCCTACTTATCTATTATACTTTTTAATGGATTGAGAGGTAGAGTTAATCTCTACGTGAGTTGTGTGATCCTATTATTAAGAGGTTGTTAGAGAGTTGGATTTGTGAGCTCCTTGTTTGGTGTGTGGTTGAGATATTCTCTCAACCTCCCCAGTTATTTTTAGAATAAGTTACATTTGATAACAACCTATACACTCTATATAATAGAGTCCATTGTATTGATATTGTAAGCAATTGAATATTTGTTTATATCACTCCACTCTCCCATTTTATCATGGTATCAGAGTTTCAGGGCTGGGTGTGACTCCCTCACGGGAGTGCCCAGGATCTTGATAAAGCCTTGACGTATAATCTACTGTAGGTGTAGATTAGGCGGAGGAGTAGAGAGTAGACAAAGTCGTGAACAACCGTGGAGAGAAAGGAGCTGCTGCTGCCATACAATTTGTTTGGAGTCGCCTACCAAAGGAGAGTCATCGCTGCCTACTTGTAAACAACCCGCGTGAGAGCTCGTCACCTTATGCGAGAAAGACATTGTTCTTGAACGACGAGGGTTCGAGTCCCGACGGGGCCAAGACGACGTGTTTGACCCTGAGAAGCACGCCTTCTAAGATGAAGGGGAAGGAAGAGTACAGAGAAGGCGGGGACGATGTTGTCAAATCGGCCAGGGCGAATGGAGGAGCCGGTCCGGCAGGTCGGAGTAGCTTGCGACTTTGTGTTGTCAAGGATCTTTCAGCTCATGATGTTGTGATGCGTATCATGCGCAAAGAGAATTTCTTAATTGGGATGTTGAACAAGGGTGTGCTTGCCATGCCGATTCCTCGGTGGGTTCCTGGTGCAGGTCCTGTGGTTCATGAAGCCAATGGCACTCAAAGACTCTGGAATGGACCCTGAGCTGGTGTATATTGCACAACATGTTTGACAGGAATTTTTCTATCCGAACAGATTTCATCAATAACCCTATGTTGTTGAGGAAGAGGCTTATAGTTGTTGGTTTTGGAATGCTCATACTCTCTCCATTTCTTATTATTTTCATGTTGGTATATTTCGTTTTAAGGCATTCAGAACAGTTTTACAACCGTCTGAGAAAAGTGGCATGTATTTGTATCTGGATGAGCAGTTACACGGCATTTTCACAGAATGCAGAGCCGTTGGTCGTCCGGATCAGCTGCGGTTCATGGGAGAACACGTACACCCCAAAGGCTTTTGCAAACTCAACGTCAGCAACATTTCTACGTGTTGTAGGAAGTGAGCTGATTAAGACATATTTTGGATATGGACCAAAATTGGTGCGAGAGCTTTTTCAAGTGGCTGATCAATTGTCTTTATTGACGAAATTGATGTTGTAGGCACTAAAAGGTATGATGTTCATTCAGGGGGTGAGAGAGAAATTCAGCGTACCATGTTAGAGTTGTTAAATCAACTGGATGGTTTTGATGCAAGGGGCGATGTTAAGGTTATACTGGCAATCAATTGGATTGATAGTTTAGACCCTGCTTTGCTATGTCCTGGTAGAATAGATAGAAAGATAGAATTTCCTTTTCCTGACATAAAAACAAGGAGGCACATATTCCAGATACATACTGCAAGGATGACACTCGCAGATGATGTTAATTTAGAAGAATTTGTAATGACGAAGGATGAGTTCTCCGGAGCAGATATCAAAGCCTAAGGAGAAGGCGAGATTGAAGGGCGTGTGACAAATCGTTGTCCATGACATTGCCGAGGACTCATTTCTTTGAGTTTTGGATAGGAGATGCAATTATTTAGTAAAGGAGCTACTATTGTTATTCGCGCCATTACATGGAGGTGTTATAGTGAAATGAAGTGAGGTGTACATACCCATTCCGTGAGACTCACAAGGGGTAGATTGTGAGAAGTGTAATTGAGTTATGATTTTACAAGTATTTTTACTAATATTTTTTTGTTTGAAGGTGTGTATAGTTATGTTATTTGTGAGACATGTAATTGAAAGCAAGACTAGGATATTTTGATGTAGTGGTCCTAGAAAATTCTATGTACCTGAGCCATTGTATACCCCCTAATGTGGAAAGTTCGTGGTAATCTAGAAACTACTATGTAAAGTATGGTTACAGGTAATCCGAGAAAACCTGATGCATGGTTGAGGGTAATCCGAGAAAACCCAGAGCATGGTTACAGGTAATCCGAGAAAACCTGGTGCATGGTTGAGGGTAATCCGAGAAAACCCAGAGCATGGTTACAGGTAATCCGAGAAAACCTGGTGCATGGTTGAGGGTAATCCGAGAAAACCCAGAGCACGGTTATGGGTAAGCTGAAATAAAACCCAGGTTGATAATGATGTGATGAAGGGGGATCTATGAGGAAGAATAGTTGAATGAACCATGTAGCCGAAAAGGATTCCTATAGAACTGGCGGTTACAGCGGCTGATGACCCATGTATTCTGGTAGATGGATTTCTCTTTATATGGACATCAATAATCAGATGCAGGTACTAGAGGAAGCACACGAAGATATGACCACATAGATATTTAGATAAGCAGTCATTAAGGGAGAGTGTTGGAATATATAATTCCTACTTATCTATTATACTTGCTAATGTATTGAGAGGTAGAGTTAATCTCTACGTGAGTTGTGTGATCCTATTATTAATAGGTTGTTAGACAATTGGATTTGTGAGATCCTTGTTTGGTGTGTGGTTGAGATATTCTCTCAACCTCCCCAGTTATCTTTAGAATAAGTTAGATCTGATAACAACCTATACACTCTATATAATAGAGTCCATTGTATTGATATTGTAAGAAATTGAAGATTTGTTTATATCACTCCACTCTCCCATTTTATCACTTACAATACAATACATAGTAGTCAAAATTTCAAATACTGAGAAAAGAAAGGAAAGTTTTGCAAAAGTATCAAATATGACTAGCATTGCTATTCGAGTTACATTCAAAGGAATTTTTTTGTTGTTTTGGTTATTTATATTTGTGATCTTATTTATTAAGATTTTTTTTTTGCTGTTGTTTTGGTTATTTATATTTGTGATCTAAGAAAGTTCAAGAAAGTTGAAAATAATCTTTTTTTTGTTGTTTTGGTTATTTATTTTTGTGATCTTATTTATTAAGAAAGTTTAGGGTAAATATTTTTATTGTTTTGGTGATTTATATTTGTGATTTTATTTATTAAGAAAGTTAAAGTATTTGTGATCTGTCAATAAACTATTTATTTTGTGGAATTAATTTTTAGATATTTGTTTGTGTAATTTATGTAAAGATTAAGGTAATTTTTTTTATTGTTTTGGTGATTTATATTTGTGATTTTATTTATTAAGAAAGTTGCATTTGTGATGTGTCAATAAACTGTTTATTTTGTTGAATTAATTTTTAGATATTTATTTTTCTAATTTATGTAAAGAATTTTTATTGTAATGCTTTTCTATGTTATAAAGCTTTTATTTTTGAATGTATAAATTTTTTTAAAATGTAATTTATATAAAAAATCACTTAAAACAAAGTCAATAATAAGGAGAATAAAAATCCCTATTGAATTCAATTTCATTGTAAATTCATTTATTCACCTTTCGTCTTTAAAAGAAAGCACATTCAAGTGGATACAACATGAAGTAAAAGATTAAATGAAGTAATAGAATGCCAAGCTCTTATCATGTAAAATTAGTTGCAGCTCAAATTTTAGATTAAAAGGTGGATTTATGATAGGTTATTTTATTATTGATTTTTATAATCATTATATTCCTTTTTATAGTTTTTTAATTTTCAAAGTATACTATTTTTTAATTCTTTATTTTTTTTTAACGTTTATTGCTTTTAGTTTATTAATAGTATAGTTTATTAATGTCATATGGACATATAAATCTATGTAAATTGTAAATATGCTTTTTTATTTTAAATATAATAAAAAGAATTATTTTATATTTTTTCTAACACAGAGGTGAAATTAATAGTTTTTAAATTAATAATATATAAATGATATAAATATGTAATGTAAATTGTTTAATCGTCAAATTTTATTTTAACACTAGGAAACTATCTAAAATCTTTATTTAAACTTAAAAAAATTATATTTCATATAAGCTAAAACTTCTAATTCGTGCAAACATTATCTAATGTACCAAGACTTAGAAATAATGGTTATTTAGAAGAACTCTATTAGTCAAGAGTCACTAGAGTGTAGTTTAACTCTACTTCATTTAATGTAGATTCTAGTTTTTTGTGCTTTGGTGTAACAAACTAACTAGAGTAGTTTCCTATATAATGATGTAATCATAATCAGTCCTTATTCAATAATATAGAATGTGAGTGTAGCCTCACCTATGTTTGTTTCTCATCATTATAAGTTGGTACCAGAGCCGTGGAAGTGAAGAGCCACAGAAGGGAGGTGTGTCAATTTCTAGAAGTATGCAGGTCCCTCCTCTAGAAGGGTGCAGCGACATACTACTCAAACCTTATGCACGTTTGAAAACCTAAAATTTCTGCACACCAACTATGTATT
>JZKD02S1713094.1:50847-102689 GCA_000966675.3 Picea glauca
TATATATATATATATATATATATATATATATATATATATATATATATATATATATATATATATATATATATATATATATATATATATATATATATATATATATATATAACTCAAATACTGATGTAGGAAAAATACTGATAACCCAAATACTAGAAATAGCGAACCAACTCTAAGTTTACTTGTTTGGGAAACTCTTATATATGTTAAGCTTAGTAATGGAGGGACATTATTTTCCAAAGGATAAATCTTATCCTCAGCATTTTGTACATTACTGCTGTAATTTAAAGTATTCGAAAAATATTTAAAATAGTTATAATAGCCATCATTACCTGACTTTGTTGATGTCTTTTTGAATAGTCTCTGGTTAACAAAATTCATAATTTGGAATTTTACCCCAAAGGGGTTCGGTCGGAGGCGGAGTTTCGCATTCCAAGTCTCTGTGTTTTTGTAGATTCTTGTCCTTTCGATAGATCGTATCCTCATAATCGATTGCATTACTCTGTAATTTCTTGAAATATCTTTCTATAAAATGCGAAGCAATGTTTGATAGATATCCTAAATGGTAATGCTATAGCCATAAAATTCTTGGTTTCTCTCTATGCACAACAAATGTAAGCAGTGTCAAACGTTGATGAGATATCAGTGAAATCATTTATTTGCTTTCTTGTAGTATGATCCTAGCATAATTATATCATCAAGTTTAGGGTAGTCTTATTCCTTGGATTATGTTCATTCCCATATGCTTCATCATTCTAGTTCTATCCAAGTTCGACTATATATGTGATTCTGTTTTTCTTTTTAGGAATTAAATTATAGAATGAAATATATATATGCTTATATTAGCTCTTTTTGTTCATTGATACATATTTGATTCTGCTTAAAGTTTGATTTCTAGAATTAATTCCACAATTAAATCCTACAGTGTATTTACTGAATTCTATGAGGATATCATATGTTTTGTTTTTTATTTACATGCAGGTTCTAATTTCATAGCAAAGGATTTCTTACGGGATGATTCCATAATTTATGTGTAACTATTCAATAGTTAAGAGGACTGTATATTTCATGAAATCAAACAGCCTTTGTCTAGGATTATAGCATGCATACCAACTTTAAGGATTCCACTATATAAATAACCAATTCATCCAACATAGGAAGAATACTGAATCTTAGATACAGAAAAAGACCTACAACAATTATATGATCATTAAAAAGATAATAGAACCTATTTTCGTTTAGCTATAACATGTACAATACATCTGATATAAAATCATTCAGATAGATAGAGATTAGAGTAGCATATTTGAACTAAACTCGCGGGAGAACAAAGGAAATAGCCACGTTCCTCCCAACTGTAGAACCGAGCAGCCATGATCACTTGCCCAATTCACCCCCTAGCCTGACCATGAGTCCATAAGGGTGAACTTGGAAATCCCTCTACAACACTGTCCTTCAATTCAGTAATTCCCCCTTGCCTCACACTTCTCCATTGTTCCTAACAGCAAGTGGAAAAAAGAAGAAATTAATTGTCTGTTTCCCAACATACTTAGCAGCGTCCTACCTCCTCACATATGCTTATTTGTTATTTTCCTAGGTCTTTTCGCTCCCTTGGCAATTTTCATAGCTTCCTAAATCCCTGATTTTTAGGGGCTGCCAATGGCCAAATCACTAATTTTCCACTTGTAAAAATCATCTTAGGGGTAGTTCCGACATTTTCCCCACTCATGGAGTCATGGTCAGCTACTTTTAACATGGTTGTTCCATTTGTCCTCCCGCAATCAATATAAAATATTCTACTTTTAAACAAGTGTCATTGTCAAATAGTTAGTTGGGTCAAATCAGATCTCTGCCCAACTGTCATAATAATTTATTACAATTAACAAATTCAAAATTTGGGATTGCAATAAATGGCAAAAAATTTCCAAATTCGAATTTACTAAATGTTTTCCAAATTCGAATTTACTAAATATTTTTCCAGCAAATTAAATTTTCAAAATATTTTTATTTTGGGGGATGTCACATCCTTTTCCGCTTCAATAAAACACTATCCTCAGTGTTCGTTCCTTTCTTGGAATAAGATTGGATGATATTTCCACAAATCTCCCTCCAACTCCCAAGTGGCCTCCTCAGGGCTAAAGTGCTTCCATTGCACCTTTACTTGAGCGATGACTCTGTTCTGAAGTGTTATTTCTCTCTGGTCCAAAATGAGTAGGGGTTCCACCTGGAATTCGCCTTCGGGTTCCACCTGTACCAAGTTCTAATCAATCATATGAGTAGGGTCACGAACGTACTTTTTCAACAAAGAAACATGAAATACATTATGAATTCTTAGATTCGCTAGCAGTGCAAGTTGATATGCTACGGGTCCAATTCAAGCTAGTATCTCGAAGGGCCCATAGAACCTGAGTGTTAGCTTGGCACAGTTTCCTAGCTTCAATGAGATTTTTTGGGCTTTGACCTTCAAATACACATGGTCTCCCACTTGAAACTCTAAGTGTCTTATTTTCTAATATGCATAGCTCTTCTACCTATCCTGTGCTTCCTTCAAGTTCTGTTGTACCTTTCTTACCATGTTCTCCATTTCTTGGAGCATCTCTGGTCCAACCATGAGTCTGTCAGTCGGGTTATCCCAACTAATTGGAGTAGTACACTTTCTGGCATACAGTACTTCGAAAGGGCTCATCTTTGTTGAAGTTTGGTACCTATTGTTATATGCAAATTATACCAAGTGTTTATAATCCTCCCACTTGTTTGGTTTTGTTCTTACGTACATGTGGAGTATATCCTCTATGATTTGGTTTGTCCTTTCGGTTTGCCCATCCATTTGTGGATGATAACTCATACTGAAATTCAAGTTGGTATTTAGCCCTGCAAACAATTCCTTCCAAAAGGCGGATGTGAATTTTATGTCTCTATCTGAAATCACCATTTTAGGAATACCATGCAATCTAAAGATTTCTTTCATGAATATTTCAGCAATGTTTATAGCTTTAAAAGTAGACTTTATAGGAATAAAGTGTGCAGAGTTACTGAGTTTATTGATTACAACCATGATAGAGTCATTTTGTTTCTGAGTTTTAGGCAAACCTGTTATAAAGTCGAGTGATATAGTCTCCCATTTCCATTCTGGTACTGGTAATGGTTGTAATAGGCCGGCTGGATGCTGGTGCTCGGCCTTAACCTGCTGACAATATTGGCACCTGACCAAGTATTCTTCTATTTCTCCCCTCATATTAGGCCAATAAAATAGTTTCCTAAATGTTGTTATTGTTTTCTGGTAACCTGGGTGGCTAGAATACGATTTCTTATGCATTTCGTCCAAGATTGTTAATTTTAACTGTGTTGAATCTTGTATGTAAAGTTTGTTTTTAAATTGTAGCAGTCCCTTCTTGTCGATACTTAGATTTGTTTTATCTGAGTTCATGGTACTGTTCGGTAATTCTACCATTATTTTAGTATAGTTTTCATCATCCATACCTGTCGTCCTTATTCTTTGTTCCAAATCACTTTCTGCCCTGCTAATATTCATCTCAAATAACCGATGGATTATTCTACTTAAAGCGTCTACTACTTTATTTTCCTTGCCCTTGATATGTCTGACCTCAAAGTTGAATTCGCTCAAGAAGGCTAACCACCTTGCTTGCCTTGCGTTAAGATCTAGTTGGTTAAACATATATTTCACCCCACTATTGTCCATTAATAATAGGAATGTTCTGCCCATTATGTAGTGTCGCCACATCTTTAAGGCGTGTATTACTACTGCCAATTCTAAGTCATGAGTGACGTAATTTCGCTCGTGTTCTTTTAATTTCTGGGACTCATAACTAATAACATGTCCTTCCTGAGTTAGGATACCAGCTAGCCCTTCTTTACTTGCATCAACACATACGGTGAAGTCTCTATCTGTCTCTGCTACTTTCAATACGGGTGCCATTGTCAATAATTCCTTTAGTTTGTTGAAGTTGTCTTGACACTTCTCTGAACAGTTAAAACTGGTTCCTTTCTTTTGTAATGATGTGATAGGGTAGGCTATCTTGGAAAACCCTTCTATAAACCTGTGGTAATATTCGGTGATTCCCATGAATAACCGTATATCCACTACATCTTTAGGTACTGGCCATTCCATAATGGCTTTCGTCTTTTCCGGGTCTACGGCAATGCCCTCTGCTGAAATTACTTATCCAAGATATTGTATTTATTTTTGATAGAAGTCACACTTGTTGAACTTGGTGTATAGTTTGTGCTTCCTTAATGTTTCTAGAACTATTCTTAAGTGTTCCTCATGTTCCTCCTCCGTCTTTGAATAGACCGGGATATCATCGTTGAATACTACCACGAACTTGTCCAAGTACTCACTGAAAATATTGTTCATTAGGCACATAAACGTGGTTGGGGCATTAGTGAGTCTGAAAGGTATGACTACAAACTTGTAGTGTCGATATCTTGTCTGAAAAGTTGTTTTGTTTATGTCCTCGTCTCCTATCTGAACTTGATGATAATCGGATCATAAATCCAATTTTGAAAAGATATTTCCCCCCCCTACTTGATCGAACATATCATTTATCCTTGGTAAGGGTTATTTATTCTTAATAGTCATTTTGTTCAGTTGTCTATAATCGATACATAATATTAGAGTACCGTCTTTCTTTTTCACAAAGAGGACTCGTGCTCCCCAAGGTGAGACACTTGGTCTGATATACTCTTTGTCCAACAATTCCTGTAATTGTATTTTTAATTCTGTCAGTTCTGGTAGACTCATCCAGTAAGGCGCCTTTGAGATAAGGGCAAAACCGGGTAATAGATCTACGGAGAAGTCTATTTCCCTTCTAGGGGGTAGTTTTGGTATCTCATCCACGAACATGTCTCTAAAATCACGTAGGAAAACAAAGTCTTCCAACTTTGGCTTATCCTCCTTTTTTTCTAGATTCATCACTTGGATGGCATAAACTTGACATCCCTTTCTCATACATTTCTTTAGTTGCATCGCTGAAATTTTTTTGACTGATACCGGTTTTGATATACCTTGGGCTGTCTTGGTAGTGCCAAGATCATCTTTATAGCTAACTATATTTGTATAAGAATTTAATATTGCTTTGTGTCGTTCCAACCAATCCATCCCAATAATCATATCATAAGATCTTAGTGGTAGGATTTTCAGATCGGTCCTTATAGTTTGACCATCTAAGCTGAACTCAAAATCTGAAATATAGTCAATTACTTTCCTTTTAGTAGATGTCGCTAGTTGCACAAGCCATGATTTTGTGTGCTTTAGTCTAATATCTTTGAAGTAATATAACTTAATGTTTCTCTGAGGTCAATTAAAACAGAAATTTGAGTGTCATGGATTTTACCTTCGATTTCTACCACCGAGGACTGGTGGTCAGCTTCTTGACCATCGATGGCTGGATTTATTTGATGTATGCTCATGCCCACGTCTCCCACTATCGAGGATTCTTGCAGGTTATGGACAACAGTTCTGTTTGTTGATCTCAAACGTGGGCAGTTCCTTCTGAGATGAGGCTCTCCACATTCCCAACACTTTAATGGCTCGTGGGAGTTGTCCCCAAACCTCTTCATTCCCAGGTTTATCGGTTTTCCACTGCCTTAGATATTCGGAGGATTGGAGTGAAAATCCTTTCTCCAAAAACTCTTTGCTATATTCCGATAAGGAGCTGGTTGGTACCCCTTCCTCCGCTGGTTCATTCGATCTTGTTTCTTATCCTTCCAGGCTTTGGGAAACTCTACCTGATGTTTATACTGGTTGTAGCACATTCAATCTTTTTTGAATACTTCGCTTAAGGATTTGGGGCTGTCAAACTCAATTCTGTCCTTGTAGGACTGTGGTAGACAGCTTAGAAATCGCTGAATTTTTACTTTATCCTCCCGGATGTATGGTACAAACCTTAGCAGATCCATAAATTTATTTATAAGGTCCTCCATCGTCATCTGTCCGAGTCATAACTCATAAAATTCTTTCATCTTCCTTTCATAATAATTTTCAGAAAGGCATAGTTTCTTGAAATACTTCTTAAAGTCAGACCATTCCAACTATTTCTCCTTTAGGCCCTTGGCCAATTTCAGATCTTGCCACCAAATACTGGCCTTCCCTTTCAGATTGTAAATGGCCATCCTGACCTTCATGTTGCAGGAATAGTTGTAGATTTGGAAGTACTTTTTGATGTCCAACAACCATGCCTCTGCTTCTTCTCCTGTCCTGGATTCTCCATCATATATAGCGAGTTTAATCTTTTTAAACTCTCCTTCAAGGTGGTCTACTTGTTTTCTTTTTCTGTCCGCTTTAGTTCCATCCTCAACTGGATGTGTTCCTTCAGATGAACTGTCTCCTTTTTCTGTTTATGGCCCTGAGTTCTTGGAGGATCTCTTGTTGGCTTCTTCATTGTTATTATTATCTCTTGGGATTTTCTTCATCACTATGCCCACAGCAGGACTTCGTTTATCTCCTGTTGTTCTTGTTGTGCCTTCTTCAATTTTTCATTGTCGGATTTAAAGATCTATAGCTCAACAATTAGGTTCCTCATTATTTACAACACTTATGTGGGTGAGATTCCATCACTGTTCTACCTTGTATCTCCAGGAGGCCTTTGCTGTGGATTTCCTTCCTTCCTCTTTTCTGCATTGTCCTGAGCTGCCATACTTAATCACCAAAACAAAAAAAGTTTTATGTTTGTAATCAAGCGATTTATTATTATTTTTTATTTAAAGAAAAATATATACTAAGCACTACAGTGGTCCTGTTCAGGCCCAGTGTTGTAACTTTTGCTCTGATACCATATGTAATGAACCTCAAATTTGTCATAAAAAAAAAAAAACTTTGGTACATTATTCACTAATTATCCAAAGTTTTATCATCTCGTCTGATGGGTACTTACATTTCCTTTTGGCTTGGAGTAACCCTTTGTCATACTAACTTAACACATAAGAGAATTTCCATCGAATCCAAGCATTTTTCCTAAATCCTATATCTTACTATATAGATATTATTACTTACATGTATCCACCCATACACTAGGATTTGAATTTTAGTTTCCCTAATTAAGAGAGTCGGGCTATTTGGACTTTGGACGCAAGTTTATAACCCTGAGATTAATTTTTTGTACTCCTACTTAGCTGTGTCGATATTCAAAATCAAATCCTAATGTAATACGTACCAGGAATGAGATAAGGATATTAATGGTGATTTATGAGTGGTTATCAATGCGTTTTCACTGATGGTTTCATTTTAGTTATGATACAATTTGTCTCCACCATAACGAATTGAACCCCGACTAGCCCTGCATCGACCACTGTGTAACTAAACTAACTACCCCTCCTTGTCATCTTGGTGTAACGGAAGGAACACTTCAAAGACAAAAGTATAGCGACCGATTAGTTTCACTGGACATTCATGGTTTTACTATTGTTTAACTTCGTATCTTCAGCATTTAAGGGAGGCAGCTATACCTATTAGGAGGAGTTAAGGCTCTATCTTGGAATTAATTAGGGTCTTACTAACCTCAGTCTCGATGACTCTTCCTCCTATTCTTCCCAATCCTGATGCGCCAACTTTTCCCTAGCGCATGAATTGTACCTCTCGTGCTGTCAAGGGTGGTACTCATCCCTCTTAGGTTTTGGTGGTCTCATTTCTTCCCTTGTGACTCCGAATGAGAGGGTTTTGTATTATGCATTGTTCCACAGGGAAGTGCTACCACCTCTGTAGCCATCCTTGGTGAAGTCAGTGGCACATCCGACTACCTGGTAAGTTTTCTAATGGAACTGTCGTATCTTAAGTTCGAAACCAGAGGGTTCATGGTGTGGGTTATGAAAACCTTTACTTCTTGTAGTTAGGTTTGGAATCTACGTTTTCTCTCCCTTCATTCTAACATTGACTGTAGAAGAGGTTGTTACCGAGAGTCACTGCATTTTACCTTTGTGAACCTGAAGTCCTATTTTGCGCCCACTGTTTGTGTCCCATGGAATTCTTCCGGTTCTTTCTTTTGTTTTACCCTATGACTAGTAAGTGTTTGGAAGTCACTTCCGTGTAGCATAGAAGGGTTTATTATTACATCGTGTAGAGGCTCCAGGAGAATAAAGGTGAATCATATATGTTCTCCTCTGTGATTGATGCATTTTCTTTGTAGTAAAGTGGTGGTCTACAGGTAATTTATCTCCATGAGAACTTCTATTGTCTATATGTATGATGTCGTTCCTTACGTTCTTCATTTTTGTTCGTAAAGGGTTTTTTATAAAAGATTGAACTCTTGATTCTCAATGCTATTTCATATTCAAAGTAGTTGTTTAATTATATAATAAAAATGGGTATCTTTGTATTAATGGTGGGACTCTGCTTGTTGCGAGGGTACCCACCAGAAGTTCCAGGAGCCATTCTCCCCTCATCCAGGGTCGATTACAAACCAGGCATGACAACTGGAGGCCGTGGTGTTTTCGGCCCTTAAGTTAAGTAGTCTGGCACAACTGTTGTTATCAAACTATACTTTTGATTCTATAATTTAAAGTTCTACTCGGTAATTTACTAATGTTTCCAGTGATGGTTGAATGCAGGTATGTCCACTTCACGATGCAGGTACTGGCCTCTGCTCAACATGACACAGGTACTTGGGTTCCAAAAAAAAATGTGTCTCTCGACTTGCTTCTTAAATCAAAGCATGGAGGTCTCGATTCTGTTCGTAGCTTTAGGTTGTTAAAAGTAACGTTACTTAAGCACCGATTTCCTGTGCCAGATATCTGAGGGGTTAAATCCCATTTTGTTTTTGTTAAAGATCCATTTAAGGATATATATATATATATATATATACACACACACACTCGAGTTTTATGTAGGAAAAAGACTGATAACCCAAATACTAAAAATGGCGAAACAGTTGCAAGTTTACTTGTTTGGTAAACTCTTATATATGTTAAGCTTAGTAATGGAGGGACATTATTTTCGAAAGGAAAAAGCTTATCCTCGGTGTTCTATACATTACTGTTGTAATTTAAAGTATTTGGAAAATCTTTAAAACAGTTATAATAGCCATCATTACTTGACTTTGTTGATGTCTGTATGAATAGTCTCTTGTTAACGAAATTCATTATTTGGAATTTTACCCCAAAGGGGATCGTTCAGAGGCAGAGTTTCGCATTCCAAGTCTCTGCATTTTTGTAGATTCTTGTCCTTTCAATAGATCGTATCCTCATAATCGATTGCATTACTCTGTAATTTCTTGAAATATCTTTCTGTAAAATGCGAAGCAATGTTTGATAGATATCCTAAATGGTAATGCTACAGCCATAAAATTCTCGGTTTCTCTCTGTGCACAACAAATGTAAGCGGTGTCAAACATTGATGATATATCAATGAAATCATTTATTCTCTTTCCTGTAGTATGATCCTAGCATGATTATATCGTCAAGTTTAGGGTAGTCTTATTCCTTGGATTATGTTCATTCCCATATGCTTCATCATTCTAGTTCTATCCAAGTTCGACTATATATGTTATTATGTTTTTATTTTTAGGAATTAAATTACAGAATGAAATATATATATATGCTTATATTAGCTCTATTTGTTCATTGATACATATTCGATTCTACTTAAAGTTTGATTTCCTGAAATAATTCCACAATTAAATCCTACAGTCTATTTACTGAATTCTATGAGGATATCATATGTTTTTTTTATTTATTTACATAGATGTTCTAATTCCATAGTAGAGGATTTCTTATGGGATGATTCCAAAATTTATGTGTAACTATTCGATAGTTAAGAGGATTGTATATTTCATGAAATTGAACAGCCTTTGTCTAGGATTATAGAATTCATATCAACTTTAAGGATTCCACTATATAAATAACCAATTCATCCAACAAAGGTAGAATATTGAATCTTAGATACAGAAAAAGACCTACAACAATTATACGATCATTAAAAAGATACTAGAACCTATTTCTGTTTAGTTATAACATGTACAATACATCCAATATAAAATCATTCAGACAGATAGAGATTAGAGTAGCATATCTGAACTAAACTCGCAGGAGAATAAAGGGAACAACCACGTTCCTCCCAACTGTAGAACTGAGCAGCCATGATCACTTGCGTGATTCACTCCCTAGCCTGACCATGAGTCCATAAGGGCGAACTTGGAAATCCCTCTACAGCATTGTCCTTCAATTCAATAAGTCCCCCTTGCCTCACACTTCTCCAGTGTTCCTAATAGCAAGTGGAAAAAAGAAGAAATCAATCGTCTCTTTCCCAGCATACTTAGCAGCGTCCTGCCTCCTCACATATGCTTATTTGTTATTTTCCTAGGTCTTTTTCCCTCTCTTGGAAATTTTCGCAGCTTCCTAAATCCTTGATTTTTAGGGGCTACCAATGGCCAAATCACTAATTTGGCACTTGTAAAAATCATCCTAGGGGTAGTTCCGACATGTTCCCAACTCATGGACTCATGGTCAACTACTTTTAACATGGTTGTTCCATCTGTCCTCTTGCAATCAATATAAAATATTTTGTTTTTAAACAAGTGTCATTGTCAAATAGTTAGTTGGGTCAAATTAGATCTCTGGCCAACTGTCATAATAACTTATTACAATTAACAAATTCTAAATTCGGGATTGCCATAAATGACAAGAATTTTCCAAATTCGAATTTACTAAAAACAGAAATAAATTTCCAGCAAATTAAATTTTCAAAATATTTTTATTTTCGGGGATGTCACATTTAACTTCCGAGGCCATTTTGAGGGCCTAAATGAAGGTTTTTCGAGATCAAGGTTCTCAATAATAGCCAAATGCATGAATGAGCTCCCAAAATGAATTTCCTCGACGATACCTTTCTAACGAGCTATCATATGCCTAAAACAAAGATCGTATGAAAAAGTTATGACCGCAGGAAGTTGATGTACTAACTTACCCAAACGGGGCCCACATGACTTGCGCTTCATCTCCTAGGGTTAGGTTTTTGGATGTCTAGGACTTTTGACATTCCTATTTATTGTAAAAAGGCCTCTAGAGCCTCATTGTAATCATCTTCTTGTGAATGCGAGTAGCCGTCACATCTCTTCTCACAGATAAGCTGCCACCATTCTAGCGAGTCTTTCATTTTATATTTTTATAGTCTCTATACATTTCTTTGATTAATAGAAATCGTGTATTACTTATATTTGTGTTTACGGTTGAATCTCTAATACATTTATGTTATATTATGTAATATCTGCAATGTCTCTATGCATTTCTTTATTATATCTCTGCTCTCATTTCGTGCCGAAAATAATCCGGATCAATTGCCTAGGTCTTGAAGTTTGGAGAAATGCAGGCCAAACTTTTGTTTGTCAAGGTACTTAAGAGATTTAAAATGTATCAGTGTAAATCTTAACACCTCTACTGTTCCAATGCAGCAGAATGTGAAGGTTCTCATGATGATGGTTCGAAGGAAGTGAATGCCACAATGTATAGACACATGGGGGTAGCTTGAATTATCTCACCACAACAAGACCTCATATTGCATATTTTGTGAGAGTGTTAACTTAGTTTATGGCAAAACCTCTAGAAAGCCATTGGAATGCATACTCAGGTATCTAAAAGGAATGATTATGGTATTAAATATACTAATGCATCTAATGTTGAGTTGACAGGTTACTCAGATTCTGATTGGGCTAGCAATCCGGATGATCGAAGATCAACCACTGGATATGCATTTTGCATTGGATCCAGGGTTGTTTCATGGAGCAATATTGTATCTTTGTCTTCTACTGAAGAAAAATATAAAGACTTGTGCGAAGCAACTTCTGAAGTTGTTTGGTTGAGAAGACTTCTTGAAGATGTTGGAAAAGAACAAAAGGAACCTACAAATCTCAAATGCGATAATCAAAGTTCAATCAATCTTGCAAAGAATCCAAATTTTCATGCAAGGACAAAGCATGTTGGTGCATAGTTTCATTTTGTTAGAGAAAAGATGCAGTGAAATGAAATAACTCTTATGTATTGTAATACTAGTGAAAATGTTGTTGATATTTTCACTAAGCCTCTTGAAAATATTAAGTTTGAGCTGTTTAGGGAGATGTTAAGTGTAGAAGTCAATCCATTCTCCATTAAGTAGAAAAACTCTATTAGTCAAGAGTCATTAGTTTAATTGAACTCAAGAGTCAATCAATTTTTTTTAAATTGTCTTCTAGATGCAGCCAACGTTGTCTTTCAATATCTCCCATAATCATTTCTCCACTTCCAAAGTTTGTTTAGATTTAGTTCTATGAATGTTTAGTAAATGATATGGACTTAGAGCAACTTCCATCAGCCAATTTTACATATTAAATGAAGTCAATGGCTCGTTTGGAATCTATAATTTAAATTTTTCTAAATCCCTTTTTACACTAAGACAAAGTCTTCCGCTTAATCACATCAGTTATTTCACAGTTCACATTTTTTAAGGATATTATCTTTTAAAAGTGGTTTAGTCCACAGCCCTAGCAAGATTTTTTATAAATCAATTTGATCTCTTAAATTAAGAATTGGAAATACACTTAGTATCCTAATCCAAGTCCTGATATCTTTCTTCAAAATGATTGTACCCAACCGGATCGTTCGTTTCCGTCGCCTACATTTGAGTAGGCTAATATATAATATTCTCGAAGAAAGAAAATCCAGTCGATATTATTCCATGCCATGACTTTGAACTCATACTTTAGTTTAAAAAGCAAGTAGTTTCCACTCACACTTCATACTTCAGTCTAGTTTCATATATTTTGATCAATCCTTAAAGTCGTTTTAAATGGACGTAATACCCTTGAGTCCTGAGTACGCTGGAATATAAAATCGAGAAGCAACCCCACAGATTTATGGGCAGTGGTAAGTCGAGAGGACTTCTGCGGTTAGTTTTACAACAGAGGTGCATTACCAGCTCCCGCTGACAATTAAATATTAAAAAGAATAATTAATCTGTGCTAATAACTAACCTCCCTTGGTGATTAATCTGTGCGTTTGAGCGCCGCAACTATTTGGCTCATGTACATATGCAACAATATTGTCCACTTGTAAGTGGGCCTAATCTGCTAATATGTTTGATAGGTATTTAGGTTAAATTTTTGATCTGTTTAAAATTTGATTATCATCGATTATGTTAATCGTGGAACACCGTTGTTGGAGATTTTTTACCGACTCTTAATGCATTTAGACGGTCAAAATTCGTCAACTTTTCATATCAATAACTGTGTATCATCAAAACTGAACTACTCAATCAATCCACCAATCAAAGGGTTCGAGCAAATGCAACATGCAGAATGAATGGTGTTTCGCCTGGGTTAACTGACTATGTTCTTAGACTGTACTCCCATGGAGCATCAACCACACGAACATATCATCATAATCATAATGCATAAATAATTGCCGGTAACGACAACGATCTCCTACGCAAGATTCAAATTAATATAATCACTATTAGTTTTTACAAATAAAAATAAATTAAAAATTTACAAATATGTTATATATTACAACCAAAAATGTTATTTCACTCGAAATTCAAAATAATGAAGTGTGATTTCATTGATACAACTATTTCCGAATATTAATTAGACTTATAGGAAAACTGATATAATGTCTCAAATTTAATTCAAAATCTAACCTGACGGGGAGAATTGGTTTGTGTAATTTTATGTTTGATGCGATGTTTGAATAAAGTGATTTTATTCATCCTAAATTGGTAGGGAAAAAGATATATGTAAAAAAAATTTCTTTCCAAATCTGTGTTATTGATTATTCTCATCTTCTGTGTGACATAGACAACCCGGATGAAACTAAGAAGACAACCCTGGTGAAACTAAGAAGGGTTGATCGATCCGTTACTGGTAAGGGATAATAATCATTTGTTTCTTCTTCAATCTAGCAGGCTCCGGTCAAATTGGGACCTTTTGAATCGTAATTATATATCTATCGAACCGATACTTGCCACTCGCTACTATAGATAGATAGTTAGGGGGTATAACCTTGTGGCATCCACAGCCGGATTGTACAAGGACCCGTCCACTGTTCACGAAAGAAAGAAACAAATAGTAACCAACAAGTCGTCAATAGTGGCAAAGAAATAAGAGAGACTTTTGCTAGGCACTATGGACTAATGGGACCTTACAGCTACGAAGGAGGGAGTTTCAGCGCCATGTGTGGAAGAAAGAGAAAGACAAGATTAGTAGTAGAAAATGCGCTAGATTTAGTTTCCAGTCCAGTATCCAGTTGCACCACTAGCTTTAGCAGCTCTTGATTGGGATAGAGAAGTCAGAGATGCAGCTTACAAACATCAAAACAGAAATTGAATTCACAATTACAGATGAGACGAATTGTCCAGTACAGACATTTTACATTTATACTGAAATGCATTACTAATTTATAGCAGGACAATTCAACCACTTCCACACAAATGGGATTTGATAGACATTCCACACTAAACCTAGACATTCTAGAACCAATTTAAGAGAAATATTTTTTTTACAAGACCCAACTTACTTCTACAAATTTCAAATTTAACCTTTTCAATCGGCTTACTAAGAATGTCTCCCACATGATCAATTGTATTACAATATTCCAAGTCAATTTCATTTAATTTAATCTTCCACATCACAAAATGGTACTATGTTCGGTGACCTGGTGGATTGTTGGACAATTTGATAGAACTTTGATTATTACACTTAATGGTTGTAGGTACTTGCTTGTTTCTTTTCTCCAACATTTTCAAGAATCCGTGTACCTCTTCAATTAACACATATTTATAGATTGAACCTCTTTCATCTCGATTTCCATCCCAATCAAAATATCAGAATGACCTGTCAACCCCAACATTATAATCATTAGTATATTTAATACCAAAATCAACAGCACCTTTCAAATATTGAGGGACTCTCTTGGTTTCTTTCAAATGATTGTGATGAGGCTTGGTTGTAGTGAGATGATTCAAACTTTCCACCAAGTGTCGATGCAAAGTATCATTCATCTCCCGTGTATCATTATAAGTGTTGAGCTTAAAATTGTGTATTAATGCACTAGACATTGCCTTAGATTCATTGATGTAAAATCTAATGAATAACTCCTTTGTATACTTGCTTTACATCATTAAGCTCTTTTCACTATCTCTCCATACCTCAAAACCTAAAAAATAGTGTAACTATCCAATATCCTTCATCTCAAATATATGTTCATTCATTCAACTTAGTAACACTTCCTCTTATATCATGAACATATAAATAAATCAAAGGAACATGACCATTGCATCCTTCTTTATATAAATATTCAGATCTCCTTTACTTTGAATGAATCTTTGGCAAAAGAAAAAATTATCAGTGTTAACATACCAAGCCCCATGTTCTTATTTAAGTCCATAAAAAGATTTCTTTAACATACAAACAATATGCTCTTGAGGTTGCTTTAAAAACATCTTTGATTGAAAAAGAATAACCTCTTATTTTAATTCTCAATTTAGAAAAGATTATTTTACTTTTAATTGATGTAGCACCCAATCATATTTAGTATCCAATATTATTATTATTCTAATGGTGTTAATTTTTTCTACTCATTCAAAAGTGTTATTATAGCTTATGTCTTCTTTATGTGAATAACCCTTTGCAACCAATCTTTCCTTGTATTTATCTATACTACCATCAACATACAATGTCTACTTGTACAACCACTTTGAACAAATAGATACTTATTTTTAGGCAGTTTTGTTAATTCCCATGTTCCATTTCTCATTATAGAATCACTTTCTTCTTTCATTGCATTCATCCAAACTTTATGATTTCTAGCTTATTAAAAAATTACAGGTTCTTTTACATTTATAACTTGAGTCATTAATGCATATGAGTCTCTCATGTTGATTACCTTGGTGGTACACTACTTTGTTGAGTTCCTTCCCCTCTTCTTCTACTTTATGGACTTTCTTCATTCCTTCTTGGTGAACTCTAGCTACTTGAAGTGTCCATTCTACTTAAATATTCATCTTAAACATGGTCAACAACTTCTTCTTATTTGACACTTTCATTATTGTCATTAAGAAGATTCTATACACCATGACTATCATGTTTTTGACCTTCATTTTGGGAAATAATACATCTTTGCTTGCAAAAACATCATACATTTGATATACTTTGTGATCAGTACAATAACCAATAAAAATGAATTTTATTTCCTTGGCATTAAGCTTTCTCTTATCTTCTTTAGGAACATGAGAAAATCCTCTACTTCCAAAACTTTTTAGATGGGTTAATGTTTCTCTAAAGCCATAAAATGCTTCAAAAGGTGTTTTATTCTCTAAACTCTTTGTTGTACTTCTATTTTTCAAATATACATTGTTTCATCCCAAAACCCACTAGAAATATTCTTTCCTTTTATCATGCTCCGAGCACACTCAATCGAAGTTGTGTTCTTCCCCTCAATTTTCTTTCTCTCAGGTACTTCATTCTGCTAAGGATTATGTTGCACAGTAAATTGGTGTTGGTATTGTATTCTATTGCCTTTGCAATATTTGAAGAAATTTCTGGATGTGTATTCTCCTCCCTATGACTTTTATTTCTCATAAAATAAACCCAAGTGTATCTACTTCTATTATCAATAAATATAACGAAATAATATGCTCCAACAAGATACCTTGCTTCCATAGGACCATACACATTTGTATGCACTAGTTCAAGAATATCTAGTTTCCTATGATCTTTATGTGTAGAAAATTTTTCCTTGTTTTGTTTCCATAATGCACATCCCTCACATTCAATATGTTCATATTTATGAATTGGAAAATCATTGACCATTTATAAAATAAATCACATTACGAATTTGTTTCTCCTAACCATTATGAAGAATCACACATATATCTCCATAACCTTAGATTTGATGTGAATTATAATCTCCTAGATAGACATTAGCACCATTACTATTTTCATGATATATATCATACTAATCTCTACATTTTAATTGAATCACTAAAATCAATGAAGTTGGCATTAATTTCAACAGATAAGAAAAAAAACTTGAGGTATAAACAACTTGAGGTTTTTGAAATCACTCACCGTGCGGTGGAAACTCTATCAAAAAAATTCCATGAATTCCTTCTATGTTTGGATTCGTCAAATTTTCTCTTCAAAAGTTAGCAAAATGACCAAACTTAACACAATAATAGCACCCATCATTCCTCTTTACATTGGTATTTCTTCTTGGTGATGCCATGCTTTTCTATGGTTTGGCATGTGGCTTATATCCGCTGTTCCTCTCCCATGGATTTGCTTTGAATGTATGTTTAGCTTTGGTTGCTAGTGCAAAATCAAAACTTTCAAACCTACTATTAATATTTTTTCTTGTTTTTTCCTGTTGTAACAAAATACCTGTAAATTCATCAAATGTAAGTATTTCTTTTCTACCTGTTTAAATCAAATGTAGGTGGTTTTTCTCTACCTGCAAGACCCATGATAGACTTCTGATAATCATCTAACATGTCATTCAATATAACAATAACTAAATCAGTATTATAACAATAACTAAATCAGTATTAGAAATGTTTTCACTAATATCACCAAGCTTATCTTTAATTCTGGAAAGAAAGTTATTGATATTATCATTTTCGTTCGATTTTAATTGAGAACAATTTACTTTTTAAAAATAATGCTAGATTTGTATTTGTTGTTTGATAGATATCTTTAAGCTTCTTCCATGTTCATTAGATGTATTGCAATATATAATATGTGGAACGTTGTTATTCTTCACGGACATTCTAGAAGCACGTTTTCCTTGATTTCTGGTCACTCCCAATCCTGAATTGATGTTGCTATGGCTGCAGGGATTGACTTCATCACTAGACACAATTGACCATACATTATAGTTTTTCATGAATGCCTTCATCTTAAATTTTCAATTGGCATAATTTTCCCATTTAAATTTGTTGACTCATTTAGATAACAGTTTGCTAATGGATTTGCCATAATTATGCTTCAACGTCAAATCAATCAACAAAATTTATGCAAACAAAAAAATATTCATGTACTTTTTCTCCACACAGGCACTCAGTTCTCTGTTTCTGTGATTAATAGGAAGCTGCACTCCTGAGCGCACAGATCAGAACTTCTTGCTTGCCGCTCTCCTTCTCGTCCAACACACAGACTGGGTTCAATGCCTTTTTAGTTGAATAAGAAATGGTCTTACAATGGACATGAAACAATCTACAATAGGATTCTCTCTCTTCAGTATGAAAACAACAATTCCATTTGGGTTCCAGGCAATCAATTAGCAAACAATTTAACACAACAATCAATACTTATCTTGTGGCTAGCGCACAAGCATGTGACTTAAAATTATCAGCTCCACGCGACTTCTTACAGCGGACAGAGATCTCACAACTTCAATTTTCTCCCTGCAAGTGACACAAAATTGCAGTTAGCCCTCTTTGGCTCATGCAAATGAATCCTGGCACTTTTCCTGGATAGTGTACCCACAGGTCAACCTTTCACCTTAGCGCCAAACAGCGAACACCAATGGAAATCACTTATAAATGCAAAAAATACTCTCCGCGCGCGTACGGAAATGCGATGGCGGACAACAAGTTTTGGCAGACGGACCAATCTAGCCTTCACGTGGCACAGTTCAACTCCGGCCCCCAGGCCAAACGGGTCAAATACTAGCGAACAACAATATTATGGATGCTCTAGCAACTTATTCACCTTTATGTCCTCTTAGCATTCATAAATTGCTCACGCCCACTCTCCACAACTTTCGTCGCTCTGATACCAAAATTAGAAATGCAGCTTACAAACATTATACCATCACTCAATTAATGTCACCATTAGAGAAGAGACAAATTGTCCCATAACTTGAAAATAAAAGAGATAAAGAACCTGGCTTCTCTCAGGTGAGGCAATACTGGGAGACAATCAAAGCAAAGCAACACTGTGCATTTTATTAAATCAATTGAGAGTACATTATATAGGATGACACTCGGTGTAGATGGTGGGAATCATTATTCGGTTTTCTCCATTATGAACTAATCTCCATTATTTCTATGTCTCCCCTTTAATGGAGAAAGGGTTGATATCCACAGCTAACATCTCCCTAAATAGTTCAAATTTTATCTCCCCAAGAGGCTTAGTGAAAATATCAACAATGTTTTCACTAGTATTACAATACATTAAAACAATGTCATTAGACTGCATCTTTTACAATACATTAAAACAATGTCATTAGACTGTATCTTTTGTCGAACAAAATGAAACTGAATATCAACATGCTTTGTCCTTGAATGATAAACTAGATTATTTGCCAACTTGATTGAGCTCTGGTTATCACATTTGATTATCGTAGCTTTTCTTTGTTCTTCTCCAACATCTTGAACTAGTCTTCTCAACCAAACAACTTCAAAAGTTGTTGCACACAATGCTTTATATTCTACCTCAGTGGATGACAAAGATACAATAGACTGCTTCTTACTCCTCCATGAAACAATCCCACACCCAATGCCAAAGGCATAACTTGTGGTAGATCTCTGATCATCCGAATTCTTAGCCTAGTCTAAATCTAAGTAACGTGTCAGCTCAACATCGAATGAATCAGTATATTTAATACCATAATCAATTGTGCCTTTAAGATACCTGAGTACCCCTTTCGTTGCGTTCCAATGGCTTTCTAGAAGTTTTTCCATAAACAGACTTAACACACTAACAAAATATGCTATGTCAGGTCTCGTTGTAGTGAGATAGTTCAAGCTTCCCATCATCTATCTATACATTGTACCATGTATCTCCTTCGAACCATCATCAAGGTAAAGTTTCATGTTCTGCTACATCGGAACATAAGACACTTTACAGTGATCCATTTTAAACCTCTTAAGTACTTCTCTGACATATTTACCTTGAGACACAAAGGTTTCAACAACATTTCTCCAAACTTCTAGACCTAGGTAGTTATGTAATCCACAAATATCTTTCATTTCAAATACGTGTGACATCTCCTTCTTAATTTCAGTAATCATTTTTTTTGAATTTCTTGTAATAATTAAATCATCAACATATAAGGAAATCAATACAACATGCCCCTTTTCATGAAACTTGGTACGATTTGGATCACTTTTGCTCCTCATAAAACCTTGTTGAACAAAGAAGGAATCTATGTTCTCATACCATGACCTAGGTGCATGTTTCAGTCCATAAAATGTTTTATTTAATTTACGCACTAAATGTTCCTCACCACTTTTCACAAACCCCTCTCGCTGAGTAAGGTAAACCTCCTCTTTTAACTTACCATTCAAAAAAGAAGATTTTACATCTAATTGGTGAAGCTTCCAATGGTACTTTGTAGCTAGAGCAATTAACATTCTTATAGTGTTTAATTTAGCTACTCGTGCAAATGTTTCTGCATAATCATTTCCCTCCTCCCGTGAATACCCTTTTGCCACCAATCTAGCTTTATATTTATCTATATTACCATCTACTTTTAATTTAGGTTTGTATATCCATTTACATTCTATGGGATTTTTTATCTTTAAGAAATTCAGTCAATTCCCAAGGTTTTTTTTTCATTATGGAGTCATATTCTTCCTCCATTATTTTTCTCCACTCTTCATGTTCATTAGCTTCATTAAAACTCATGGGTTCTATGAGATTTGAAATACTACTCATCAAAGAATAATCTTTGTATTTTCAGGTGGATATTTTCAAAACGTTGTTGATATTTTCACTAATCAAGATAGTGTTGATATTTTCCACCTCAGTCATCAATAAATAAAAAATAATAATAAGCACCTCCTAACGACCTTGTCTGCATTTTTCCACAAACATCACTATGCACAAGTTCTAATAGATCTCTTTTTATCCTATCTGAATTAGAGGGGAATTCATCTCTATGCATTTTTCCTAATGCACAATCCTCACAAGCAACATACTCATTCTTCAACATAGGGAGTTCTTCAACCATACTTTGTTTTTGTAATAACAACAAATCATGATAATTAATGTGACCATAACATTGGTGCCAAAGAATTTGTGTAGGCATAGTTGCAGAAGTCAATGCTTGATGATTCTTGTTGGTGACATCAAGTTTGTACAGACCTCCAACCCTGACTCCTAAGGAAACAATTTTGTAATGATCCTGCAAGTCCTTCACTATACAATGTGTTTTGAAGAATTCGACCTTCAAATTCTGATCTGTAATTGTGGACATAAAAATCAAGTTTTTATTTATCCCAAGGACATACACAACATTGCAAATGTGTCTGACAGTACGATTCACAAGTGTTATTGGAATATCTTCATATCCCTTGATCCGATAAGAATGATCATCTCCAAGATAAATATGGGCACCATTAAGTGTTTCTTTAAAGTTTATATACCAATTCTTGTTACATGTCATGTGAATTGAAGATCCAAAATCAACAAACCATGCGTCAACATCATTAGTTTCAACAAGCAGTGTAGCATTAGACACAAACAATATGATATCTTTTGAATAAAACATCGGGTTTTCTTCTGCAAAATGTCATAAATGTTTTGGATTTTTATGCCTAGCCTTATCATTTTTCTTCTTATAACATTCTCTGGAAAGATGCCCAACCCTACTATAATAGAAACACTTAGGTTCATTTCTATTAGATGGCAGACCTTGATTTGTCTTTGGAAATGACTTCCTCTGAAATGAACTTCCTCCTCTACCTCCATATGTCATTAAACTTACTCAAATCTCTCAATTTTTCTTTCATCTCTTAAATCGTTCAAGAAAGGTACTGACAGACTCATTTATATTCATTTTAATACTTAGCAATTTACTCTTCCAAAAAATAATACAATTTGTATTATTAGTCTCATACAAATCTTCATGTGCTTTCGAGGTTTCTTTAGAAGTCTTAACATCTCTAATGTGAGGAATTATATTATCTTTCACAGACATTCGTAATAATACCTTGTATTTGTTCTCCCGCTTATCCTAATCTTCGATTGGTGTCGCTGTCGCACCTACAGTCGCATCGGGTCAGGCTTCATCTCCTTTTGTGATCACACATACACCATAACCTTCCATCAAGGTCTGCATTTTGAATTTCCAATTGACGAAATTCAAGCCATCCAATTTATTGGCTTCATTGACATAAGTTTCAGCAACTGGATTCACCATCCCTGCAAATTCCTTTACGCAACGAAAAATCCTTCTCTCGCTTCCAATGATCAGATCAACTCTATCCTTCACAAAGCAACGATCTAGTGTGGGTCCTCTCGGAATTTGGATGGAAGTAGGTGGAGGGAAGAGCGAAGGACTCATAATCTCATTCACTCTTCAATAATTTGCAAGTGACTTGATAAATCTCTCAAGAACAAGTTAAAAATCTCGTTTGCTCTTCAAACACAATGGAAAAAATATATTCTGTGAGAAAGGATTACAATATATTTACATATTACGAATTGTATTGGCAACTGAAGTTCCAAGGATCAATTTAGAAGTTGTGGGCTTTCTTGTCTTCACCTAAAAAGTATTTTAGAACTAACTTGTCTGCTCAGAATGACAGTTCAAATACACAATAATAAGAGGATCTGTTGCATCATTAAGCCAAATCGATAATTATATCCAGGATACCATTCAAAATCGTGAAGAATACCCCAAAGAAGATACCCTCGAACATCAGATCCATTGTTAATTATTTCAAAAGGAAAAATCCTTTGCATCCATATGTCATTAAACTTACTCAAATAAATAAATTCGAGAGATGGGCGGATTCCAACTCAAACTGGAGAATGTTAGAAAGATCGTTGAACTCCAACTGGAATTCCAGAGGCTGAGAGGATTAGTGGGAAATAAGGGTAGGAATATATATCCCAGCCAAGAAGATCATCATTAACTAAGATTTCTCCAAGCTCACATGATTCAAGAAAAATCTTGATGGATCATGACCTTGCATAGAAGTGTTCAAGTAATATGGGAAGATTGCAATGTTCGGCTCCACACTCCAAAATGATGGGCAGATTCCAGCGTTCAGCTCCTCACTCAAGTACTTTGATCCATGCTTTCCACACCAATAAGTAGAAGGTACAAAAAAACGAACATGAGGAAGGATGACTTGGCAACAATGACCAACAAACAAGAAACAGATGGAGGGATGATTCTCCTTCTTCACATTTCAAACTCAACAAAACTTGCTAAGGAATAAAATGCAGGTGGTAGGGTTTCTATCAATGTTTGGAGGTGTTTATATTTCCTCCTTGACAGTCATTCCTCCACATCTTGTAGATGCAAACACCAAATTCTCTTGGCAGATGCACCAGGCTGGAAATATACCAACGATTCAATATCTACAAATGTGGGTGCACCTCTAATTCATGTAGAACCCTCTCTCACAACCCTTTAACAACAACAATGACACCTCCACGCAGTGATGTCTACCAAATTTCATACCATCTTGAAAATAGAAGAGAAAAATAAATCGGCTTCTCTCAAGCGAGGCAACACCTAGAGGCCATCAAATCAAAGCAACACTACACACTTTATTAAATCAATTGAGAGTACATTATATAGGATGACACTTGGTTTAGATGGTTTTCTCAATTAGTCGGTTTTCTCCATTATTTTTAACTTGGTACATACACACTCTTTACATTTAACTAGAAATTTATTACAAATTTATAGTAATCAACCACTTCCACGGTAAATAAGATCTAGGATGTGATAGACATTACACACTAAACCTAGACATTTTCGAACAAAGTTTAGTTCAAAATGTCAAAAAACTAATCATTCCACCACCCAAAAGATGGATTATCTCAGCTGATCAAATTTTGAAGAGTTACCACCGCCCATAAATTAATTGCCACCACCTTAACCTCCTTATCCATTTAATGATCGAAGAGTTATCACCGCCACACCGTTTCATTTTTTACTGATCAAATATCAAAGTGGCAATGAACCATTCATGTTCTGGAAAATCCAAATTCGACTTAGGTGCAAAAAAGGGACAAGCTAACCAACTAATTGTATCAGTATATATATACATATATGTAATCTTGATTTTATAATGAATAAATAAGAAATAGAAATTGACAAAGAGTTCTGAAGAGTGTTAATGAGAGATTTTATGCTTTGTTCATTTTTTGTTTCTAAGTTTGTAAACTCATGATAATGTTTAGATTTATTATAAAGTAATTTATTTTGTTGTAGCATGCATATTTTGTTTACTATTTGAAAACTTCATTTCAATCCTTATGTTGTGCAATGTTTTGTTGTAGAATGTTGTTGAGTTTTTAGTACATAAGTACTGAGTGAATTTATTGTTGCAGGAAATGATTCATTGAAGTTATTTTACTGTTGGAATATGAGATTTTAGTGTGTTGTTATAATTCTCTTGTTTCTTCTATAACTTTGTTTTCATTGTAATAACCATTGTACTCTCTACTGAAACACCTGTTGAAAAGGTTGTTGTAGAACAGAGTATCGATCTTTGTGTATGTTGGAGTGATTTACTTAATTTTTTTTTGTATTAACTCTTTATTATTTGTTGAAACACATGTTTGAACACGTATTGAAACACTTGTTGAAGCACTTGGTTGTAGCTTACAAGGGTTGTTACATAGTGTTGAAACTTGTGTAGTAACCGTTCATTTTTTCTGAAGCACTCCCCTACATCCTCCATTGTGTTATCAGAGCTAGTAATATTTCTAGTTCCTCGTTGTAACCAAATATTCTGATTTGGAATATGATTTCAAATGGCTACAAACAATAATTTTCCTCGACCATAGATTCCTATATTGACTAAAAGAAATTATGATACTTGGTTTATTAGAATGAGAACAATTATGTGTTCTCGAGATCTTTGGGGGTTTGTTATTGTTGGTTATTTAGAGCTTGCTAACCAAGCAACATAAATGACTCTAACATACTCTAAACATTTTTTGTTGAAGGAGAACAAAAAGAAAGACAACAAATCCCTCAGTCTTATTCAACAAGACCTAACTAGAACCATATTTCTAAAGGTGTCAAGTCCAGTTTCTTCAGAGCAGGCTTGCAACACTCTTGAAACTAGCTATCAAGGTGTATCCAAGGTGAAGATTGTCAAGGTTCAAAATTTAAGAAGAGACCTTGATAATCTGAAGATGAAGGAAAACAAGTCAGTTGATAGTTTCATGACTCAAATCATGAATTTTCTCAGTTAATTGATCTCAGTAATTAATAAATTTCTCAGATCTTTTCCAAATAAGTTTGAATCTGTAGTTGTACCCATAAGAGAATTTAAAGATATTATTTTAATGCATATTGATGAATTAATTTTTTCTCTGATTGCTCATGAATCTAGGATGTCTAGATATGATAATCCATTAGAAAATGCCTTCAAATCCCAGTTGCATGTTATTAGAGGCAGATGCAGAGCAAAGTCTAATAGGATAGGAAGAGGAGGCAGATTTTATGGTCAAAGGGACAACAAAAATTATTCAAAATTTGAGGAGAATCCTCTTAGTTTAAGGGGGAGTAAAAACATATGTTGGCAATAAGGAAATCAAAGGTATGATAAATCAAAGGTACTGTGTTATTATTGTAAGAAATTTGGAAATTATGCTAACAAGTATTGTAAAAGGAAGACATATGTTGGAAAGTAATCTGCTAACATGATAGAGGAGTCATATGATGACCAAAAACCTATGTCTCTAACTTGTAATGTCACCCAGGAAAGTTCAAATGATGTTTGGTTTTTGGACAATGGATGTAGAAACCACATGACTATAAATAAAAACTAGTTTTCCAGTTTAGATAGCATTATTCAGTATGAGGTAAAGTTGGGTAATAACTATAAGGTAATAGTTAATGGTAAAGGTGTGATTCTTGTTTTTACTAAGAATGATGAAAGAAGAAAAATAGATGATGTTTATTATGTACCTGGTATGAAATGCAATATGTTAAGTGTTGGACAACTGATAGAGAAAAAGTACAAACTATTCTTCAAGAACAATGTATGTACAATTTACGATAAGTATCCAAGTAAGAAGTTGATCTCCAAATTAGAGATGAGAAAGAATAAAATTTCTCCACTTACTATGAGAAATGGTGTGACTGACTCTTTGAATGATTATAAAGATAAAGGTTTGGATGAGTCATGGTTATGGCCTTTGAGATATGGCCATTTACATTCTGGAGGTTTAGATTTGTTGCAGAAGAAGCAAATGGTGAAGGGGATGCCCAGTATTTAGCAACAAACAAGCTCATGTGAGAGGTGCATACTTGCAAAGCATCACATGGATAAATTTATTTCTGGAGTTTCATATAGGGATAAATCTCTATTGGAACTTTTTCAAATAGACTTATGTGGACCGATGCAAACACCTTCATTGACTGGTAATGTCTATTTTATGACTTTTATTGGTGATTTCAGTTGACAAACATGGGTTTATTTACTAAAGAAGAGATCTAAATATTTTGATATATTTAAGAGGCTTAAAATTTTGGTTTAAAATGAGAGTGACAAAATATATTAATGTATTGATATAATACATAGGAGGTGAGTATATGATAACTGATTTCATGGATTTTTTTTAGTCTCATGGAATCAATAGAAAATTTACTACTTGTTATATTCCAGAGTAGAATGGAGTAGTTGAAAGGAAGAATCAAAGCATTATGAATATGGCTCGAAGTATGTTGAAGGAGAAGCATATTCCAAACGAATATTGGGGTGATGCAGTTGATTGTTCAATATATATTCTGAACAGGATTCAAGTTAAGAGTGTAAAGAACCAACTTCCCCAGGAATCTTGGACTGGTAAGAATAACAACATATCCCATTTGAGGATTTTCGGGTGTGTATCTTATGCACATGTACCTAAAGAGATGTAGAGAAAGTTGGATGACAGCACTGAGAAATGTGTACTTGTTGGATAGAGTGAGGATTATAATGCATATTGTAGTGTCCCCAAGGCCAAGCCCTGTCAATAAATTATGTTCTGAAAGGAATTGTAGTTATGTTTTATAGGCTGGTGAGACAAGTTTTTATATGCTGGTGGCTTATGTGTTTGTTAGGCCAGGGAGCCTAAGTGTTGAAGGCCAAGAGCCTGTTGTTGTATATGTAATCCTGCAGAACAATTAATAAAATATAAACACTGCCATGTGCAGACCGACCACGATGAATGAGTGAAGGGGGACTAAGAATCCATAGAGTGGGCAAGGAATTAGGGGCTAGAAGGTGGGAAAAAGGGGCTAAGTGTTTAGCCTAGGGGGCTTAAGCCTGCGAATAATATTTTATTATTATTCCAAAAGAACATGTGCCATTTATGTTTTATCCTATGTTCCTAACCATAAGGAAGGTAATGCATGTTGTTTCCAGGGCAACAAGTGTCAGCCCTCACCCATGCAAATAAAATGACCAAGATGAGCCGCGAGAGGGGGTTCTCCTCCATTCCACCCCGACGACCTAAGTGCATATGACCTATGAGCAGTACGACAGATCCAACCTCTGCAAAAAAAACTTGTACACGTTCTGAACTGAAAAAACCCGTGTTCGTCTGGAGAATCCGTGTGCATCCACTACCGAGACTGAGCCTATGCATGGAGTTCCTGTCCCGAAGCCGTGACCATGAGACCATTCTGTGATTACTGAACTAGTTGTGATTGAGCCTGTGTCTATTTTTCTCATGGGATTATTGTGGCCACATAGTACTGGACTGCGTGTGGCTTGCTGGCCTGTGAGCGATTCTCTCCAGGTGAGAGAGTGCATAGAGGAAGGAGAGGACTCCTGGAAGGAACCTTGTAGCTTCCACAGATCCTGGAGACTTCCGGTCCAGTCTGTTACTATAAACCAAGGCAAGGGAGGTTAGCAGCCGAAGGACTGTCTAGGTGACAGAGAAGGTGTATACTCCTGGGGTGGAACAGGCATGTGGGGAATGAGGGTCTGTGGGCAGTGAGTGTGAGTGGTTTCTGGGAGAGAATCCCTTCCTGTGGTTGTGTACTATTTTCCCTGTAACCTCAGCCTAGCCTATGATTCCTTGCTTTGGGGTGGAGCTTAGTCCCAGCTCGGGGGTGACCCACTACTGAGCTGATGAGAAGTGCGGTCTAAGGCTAGGAGGTTCGTGGAAGGCCTGCACTTGGTTGGTGGAATCTACCACTGTTAAAAGATAAGTATATGATTATGATTTAATTATGTTTTGCATGACTATGTTGCTTATGTTATCATGAATTCCGCTATGTATATGAATTAATATTAAACGCTATTGATTGTTAATTATAACAATAAATAATATGTTTACTCTGAGCTTTAAATGTATTTCTTTGCTTAATTGCATGTGGATTATATAATGCCTATATGAGTTATGTACAAAGGGGTGTTATAGTTTTCCTTTAAGAACGATTAGGCCTTGGTAGCATAAAAGGTGCGCTACAGTTTGGTATCAGAGCCAACATTTCGATGCTGAGCCTAGATGGGCTAGTTGAGTGGTCTTTGGACCGAGGGTGTGAGGAGAAATTGTGTTTGGAGGACCAATTTCAGACCCTGGATTGCTCCAGAGTGTCAAGTAGTTTCTTGACCTTTCTTACAAGCTCAGGAGGTATAGCAGTGTTATGAAACCAGAGCCAGTGTGGTATAAGTCCACATGGAGAGAGGACTCCACACTAGAAGTGCTGGAGCTTTAGGATCTGCTCGGGAGGGAAGGTGAACCCTCATGACCATTAGATCTGGAAAGTGTGAACAAGGCTTAAATCCCTTTGGAGTTGCACAGGAGTGTGGAAATCGCGATATGCGAAATCCCAAATTAGTCAGAACCGTCCATCAGAAAGAACACGTGGAGAGCGATCAGCCTTTCATTGACTCGTAACTTGAAATAGTCAAAGGATGAGTTCATGAGAATTCACGAAATGTGAATTCATGATTGGATCATAACCGTCGATCTAAGAGAGATCTAGATCGTTAATTGTCCATGAAGAAATCGACGTTTTGGGAGATGGGAAGTGAGGAGAGGTGAACACCTCCGAAACCCGAAACCCCAAAATCCCAAAACAATATACATCGTAGATCGTGGAGAGAAGAACTTGAACGTTGGATCAACTAGGTTAGTAGACAGTGATTTCGGGATTTCGGCAAATGGAAGTTCAATATGTGTGGATGCATGAACTTTCGATGCCCGAAAACCCCGAAACGTTGAAAGGATATGCGTCGTAGATCTGAGAAAGATTTGACCATTGGATTTTACTAGGAATGGACGTGGACACATGGATCTGTACCACGTGCCAGTGGGTCGAGAAGAAAAGCGAGAGTGGTGGGACCCAATGGCATCGTTAAAAGTGACGTGGACCCTCCTGAACGTGCCACATGCCACCGTGGTTGTGGGTGACCACTGTGCTATGTGGGCCCGGAGTGTAAACTAAATCGAAATTTCCGAAGTCGGGGGTTGGAAAGGAAAGCAAGTTTGAAAGCCTCGTGGACCGAAACCTCGAAACCCGAAGTCCCAAAATACCAAAACCCAAAGCTCTGAAGTCTCGGGTACCGAAAACCTGAAGTCTCGAAGCCCCGAAATCTCTGAAGACAGAAGAATCGTAGCGGATTTCAAGGACAACAGCTATGTTGTGGGCCCAGAGAATAAGGAAACCAAATTTTTAGAATTCGGGAATTGAAATGATAAAAGGTTGGGAGTCCCTGCAAAATGAACTCCCGGGTGCCGAAAACCCGAAGTCCCAGGAACCGAAAACCCGAGGGCCCAAATGTCTCGAAATGCCGAAAATGAAAGTTTTGAAAACCCAAAATTTGCAGAGTCGAACGAGAGCTCAGAAAACTTATTTGAATCAAAATGTCTTTTGTTCTTGTTCGTATTGGCTTATAAATGTTTTGGATTGTTCATGAAGTTTTAATGGCCTGACAAACTTTGAATTGAATTGCATAGTGCGTGTTCAGAGTTCAATGAAGGTCAGGACTCTAGTTAACCAACGCCGAGTATGGAATGGGAAAAGGTGCAGATTGCCTCCAAAACAGGAGATGAACAGGAAGGAAAGGATGTCAATGTGGAAGTGGAAGGATCGAACTCCAATGGGCACAGAAAAGAGAAGGATAAGGAAGGGCACATAATGAAAATCATTGAAGGATTGCAAAGAGAGGCCCAGGCTCGCCAAGCTGATAGCCGAAAGCTCATGAAAGTCAGGGATCTACAGGGTGAATTCAACTTAAAATTGTTGAAAAGCTTGGAAAGAATAGAGAGGAAACTGGAGAAGGGAAAAGACTCAAGTAAGACGGAGAGTCATAGAACCCCTAGGAGAAGAAGGAGGTCAAGAAGCGTCAGGACTCCCAAGAGGAGAAGGAGGTCGAGGAGTGGTAGCCGACATCTTAGTCGCTCCCAAAGACATTCCAGTAGGGAAACACATAGTAGTTCAAGCCTATCCCCTACCAGAAAACACCGAAAATCTGGAAGGGATGAATTGAAAGGGGAAATCAATAAGATTAAACCGCCTACGTTCGATGGTGAACATAAGAAGGAAGAAGATGTCGAAACATGGTTGCTGGGTATGAAGAAATACTTCCAACTGCAGAATTATTCCACCCATGCATATGGAAGAATTGTAATGTACCAGCTGAAAGGAAAAGCATCCATGTGGTAGGATCAGTTGGTGTAGGTGCAACACATCAGAGAGAAAGAGGTCACGTGGAAGGAGTTTAAGAGGTATTTCGAGAATAAATACCTAACCAAAAGATACTATGACAGAAAGATGAAGGAGTTCTTCAAACTCAGGTTGGGCAGTATGACCATTAATGAGTATGAATGAAGTTTTGTGGTACTACTGAAGTATGTTCCATTCATCAAAGACGAGGCTGTCAAAATTCAAAGGTATCTGAGTGGATTGCCACCTTCCATTGGTGACAAGATTCAATATGATGATCCTAAGACTATGGAAGAAACAATAAGAAGGGAGAAATGTTTATACGAACAACAAAGAGAAAAGCCTACCTTTTGGAAGGCTTGGGATGACCAGAAGAGGTTTAAGAAAGAACAGAGGTAGAAGGGAAACAAGCCTCTCTTTTTCAAGAACATCCCTTGGGGACAATCATCTTTTAGAGAGCCCAGGAAATTTGAAGGGAGTGAGAAGATGCCAAGGCCTCCACCTATGGAGTGTTGGGGCTGTAAAGGGAATCATAGGTACGGAGACTGATCCCACAGAAAAGACAAAGAAAGAACTACCCATACTGTTCAGCAAGCTCAAACAATGGAGGATATGGGCAGCAAAATGTCGAGGATCTATGCAGCCCTAGAAAACAAACAAGCAAAATTTCAATTGCAGGTGATTGAAGTGGAAGGTACAATCAACAACCGACCACTTGTTATTTTAATTGATTCAGGGGCTAGACATAGTTATATAGATCCTAGAGTGGTGGATAGTTTGCATCTAACGAGAAGCAAACATGAGAAGCCTTTGTTAGTGAAGTCATCCACAGGGACCAAGAGGAAGGTCACTGAATTGGTTAAGTCATGTTCAGTTGACATGAAAGGAATGAGCACTAAGGTTGAATTGAACGTTTGGCCTTTAGGCTCATACAATTACTTAATTGGGATGGACTGGTTGGACTAGCACCATGCCCTTCTGGACTGTTGTAACAAGAGGTTTACCTCCCTAGATGAAGAGGGAAATCAGGTAACAGTCTAAGGAATTCCCAGAGCGGTGGTTGTTAGGGAAATCTCAGCCATGCAGCTGAAGAAATGTTATCGGAAGGGATGTCAATTATTTGCAGCTCGGGTGGAAGAAAAATCCTAAGATGTAGTCTCGAATCTGGAAGACTACGAGGTACTCAAAGAATTAAAGGACGTATTTCAGGAGGTACCTGGACTACCTCCGAAGAGGGACATCAATTTTTCTATAAATTTGATGCCTGGAGAAGCTCCAGTTTTGAAGGCTCCTTATAGAATAAGTACGCAAGAGCTGAAAGAGTTACAATTGTAGCTCGAAGAGCTACAAAAGAAGGGATACATTCACCCCAACATGTCACCGTGGGGTGCCCTGGTCCTATTCGTTAAGAAGAAAGATGGGACACTGAGACTGTGCATTGATTTTCGGCAGTTGAATAAGGTCACTGTCAAGAACAAGTATCCTCTACAAAGGATTGATGATCTTTTTGATCAGTTGAGGGATGCAAAAATATTTTTGAAAATAGATCTCCGATCATGATATCACCAAATGAGAATAAATGATGAGGACATCAACAAGACCACCTTTAGAACAAGGTACGGTCTTTATGAGTTCACGGTGGTGCCGTTTGGGCTGTCTAATGCACCTGTTGTTTTCATGTGCTTAATGAATGGAGTGTTCAGAGATTATTTGGGCAAGTTTTTCATAGTCTTCCTGGACGATATCTTGGTGTATTCCAAGATAGAGGAAGAAAATGAGCAACACCTGAGAATGGTGCTGCAGGTGTTGAGAGAACACTAGTTGTATGCAAAATTGAGCAAGTGCTCATTTTATCAAAGGCAGATTCATTACTTGGGGCACATTATATCTGAAGAAGGGATCGTTGTGGATCCCGAAAAGGTAGAGGCCATTCGAGAATGGCCAGTGCCAAGGAATGTGGTAGAAGTTAGATCTTTTATGGGTTCGGCAGGCTACTATAGGAGGTTTATAGTCGGATTCTCAAAGATAGTTGATTCTATCACTTCCTTACAACGCAAGGAGAAGAATTTCCAGTGGACTGAAGAATGTGAGAGCAACTTCCAGTGATTGAAGCAGCTACTAACTAGTGCTCCAATACTGAAGATTGCAGATCCAAATAAGGATTACCTAGAGTGCACAGATGTGTGTAACGAGGGCCTGGAAGGAGTTCTCAACCAAGAGGGATTTGTAGTTTGTTATGAGTCTCGAAAGTTGAAGGAGCATGAGAAGAATTATGCCACTCACGATTTAGAGCTGGCAGCAATCGTCCATTCATTTAGGAAATGGAGACATTACCTCATGGGAAGGATATTCGAATTAAGAACAGACCACAATGGTTTGAAGCATTTATTTGATCAACCGACTTTAAATGCGAGGCAAACCATATGGATGGAGTTTCTTTGCGAATATGACTTTGATATCAAGCATATCAAAGGGAAAGAAAATAAGGTCGTTGATGCACTCAGCAAAAAAGTGCACGAATTACATGCTACAGCCATTAGCATGTACGAGACTGAGATGAAAGACATAATTTTGGAAGCTACAAATACTGATTTGCAGTACAAAGGTCTTGTAGCAAAGCTACAGCAGCGTAAGAGACCACAGACCAAGGAAAGTTACACCTTGGGAACTGATGGTTTACTTCTTTATAAAAACATAGTGTATGTACCCAATGTCTGAGAATTGAAGCTGGCAATTCTAAAGGAGATGCATAACGTGGCTTATGTTGGACATCCTGGATATCAGAAGACTGTGGCAGCAGTCAAAAGCCATTATTTTTGGTTGGGTTTTAAGAAAGAAATCATTGAATACATCGCCAAATGTATGGAGTGCCAAAAGGTTAAGGCTGAGCATAGGCACCCAACAGTGTTGTTGCAGCCTTTACCCATTCCTGAGTGGAAATGGGACGTGGTGACAATGGATTTTATCATTGGACTACCTAGAACAAGCAAGCAACATGATTCAATCATGGTGGTGGTCGACAAGCTTACTAAAGATGCCCATTTTATTCCACTGAAAACCACCCACAGGGTAGCAGATGTTGTTGATATCTTCTTAAACGAAGTTGCACGCTTGCATGGAATTCCTAAGACAATTGTGTCTGATAGGGACCCAAAATTCACCTCGAATTTCTGGAAAGGACTGTTTAAGGGATTCAGAATGAATCTGAACTTTAGTACAATGTATCATCCTGAGTCTGATGGTCAGACAAAGAGGGTGAATAGAGTAATAGAAGACATACTGAGAATGTATGTGATGTATAAACCATCAAGGTGGGAAGACTACCTGCATTTGGTAGAATTTGCCTACAATAATTGGTATCATTCATCGTTGAAGATGAGCCCATTCGAAGCACTTTATGGAAGAAATTGCAACACTCTAGTGAGCTAGGATAATCTAGCTTACAGAGCAATAGTTGGGCCTGAACTGCTCAAAGAGATGGAAGACCAAATGATAAGAATTAAACAGAATCTAAAAGTTGCCCAGGATAGGCGGAAAAGTTATGTTGATAGTAACAGAACCCATAGAGAATTCAAAGTGGGTGACGATGTTTTCCTAAAAGTGAAAACTAACAGAAGTTCCCTGAAGCTCGGAAGTTGCACCAAGTTGGCAGCAAGATTTTGTGGGCCATTTGAGATCCTGGAAAGGATTGGGCTAGTTGCATACATGCTTGCATTACCTACATCTATGACTGTACATAATGTGTTTCATGTTTCACTTCTTAAGAAATATGTACCTGATGCTAATCATGTTATCGATTGGAATTTGATTCATGTGGAACCAGAAGGTGTCCTGGAAGTGCATCATGTGCACATATTGGAGAGGAAAAGCAAACAGCTCCAAAATTGAGCCATAGATATTGTAAAGGTCCAGTGGACCTGGTACAGTACTAAGGAAAAGACATGGGAGCATGAAGAGGTTATGCGGGCAGAGAACCTGCATCTTTTTGAAAATTTTGAAAGGCTTGTAGAGACAGTGTAAGTTTCACTGAGGACAATGCATAAATAAGTGGAGGGGGGTTGTAGTGTCCCCAAGGATGATCCCTATCATAAATTATGTTCTGAAAGGAATTGTAATTATGTTTTATAGGCTGGTGAGCCAAGTTTTTATATGCTGGTGGCTTATGTCTTTGTTAGGCCAGGGAGCCTAAGTGTTGAAGGCTAGGAGCATGTTGTTGTATATAAAATCATGTAGAACAATTAATAAAATATAAAAACTGCCATGTGCAGACCGACCATGATGAATGAGTGAAGGGGGACTAAGCATCCATAGAGTGGGCAAGGAATTAGGGGTTGGAAGGTGGGAAAAAGGGGCTAAGTGTTTAGCATAGGGGGCTTAAGCCTAGGAATAATATTTTATTATTATTCCAAAAGAACATGTGCCATTTATGTTTTATCCTAAGTTCCTAACTATAAGGAAGTTAATGCATGCTGAGGAATGCATGCAGTTTCCAGGGTGACAAGTGTCAATCCTGACCCATGTAAATAAAACGACCAATATGAGTCGCGAGAGGGGGTTCTTCTCCATTCCACCCTGACGGCCTGAGTGCATATGGCCTCTGAGCGGTACGATGGATCCAACCTCTGCAGAAAAACCTTGTACACCTTCTGAACTAAAAAAACCCATGTTCGTCTGGAGAATCCATGTGCATCCACTACCGAGACCAAGCCTGTGTGTGGAGTCCCTATCCCAAAGCTGTGACCATGAGACCATTCTGTGATTGTTGAACCAATTTTGATTGAGCCTATGTCTGTTTTTCCAGTGGGATTATTGTGCCCACACAGAACTAGACTGTGTGTGGCTTGTTGGCCTGTGAGCGATTCTCTCCAGGTGAGAGAGTGCGTGGAGGAAGGAGAGGACTCCTGGAATGAACCTTGTAGCTACCACAGAGCCCGTAGACTTCTGGTCCAGTCTATTGTTGTTACCCAAGGAAAGGGAGCTTAGCAGCTGAAGGACTGTCCAGGTGACAAATAAGGTGTATACTCCTGGGGTGGAACCAGCATGTGGGGAATGAGGGTCTATGGGCAGTGACTATGAGTGGTTTCTGGGAGAGAATCCCTTCCTGTGGTTGTGTATTGTTTTCCCTATAACCTCAGCCTGGCCTAGGATTCCTTGCTTTGGGGTGGAGCTTAGTCCCAGCTCGAGGGTGACCCACTGTTGAGATGATAAGCAGTACGGTCTAAGGCTGGAAGGTTCATGGAAGGCCTGCACTTGGTTGGTGGAATCTACCACTATTAAAAGATAAGTATCTAATTATACTTTAATCATGTTTTGCATGATTGTGTTGCTTATGTTATCATGAATTCCACTGTGTATATGAATTAATATTAAACGCTATTGATTGTTAATTATAGCAGTAAATAATATGTTTACTCTGAGCTTTAAATTTATTTCTTTGCTTAATTGCAAGTGGATTATATAATGCCTATATGAGTTATGTACAAAGGGATGTTATAATTTTCCTTGAAGAACGATTAAGCCTTGGTAGCAGAAAAGGTGCACTACACATATAGACTCTATAATCCCATCACCAATAAGTATGTTATCAACAAAGATGTTGAGTTGAAGGAAGAGGAGGCTTGCGATGGTAGCATTGAATTTTTTTTTCAGGGGGAATTGAAATATCCCATGAAGATGATGATGGATATGAGAAGGCCATATAGGATGGACAATTAATTCCACAATCACATATACTTGAAACAATAACTCATGTAATACAATCACAAAGAGTCATCCAATCACAACTAAGAACGCCTAGAACATATGAGCGTGGTGAGCCATCGGGTCATGGTGGACAACAAATAGGATCATAGGTAAGTGATGAATCAAATCCTACTTTAGCTTCATTAAGAAACATAATTAGAGGTCAGAAGACTAGAAGTTTAAGAGAATTGTATGAGAAAAATGATGAAGCACATCAAGTTTCAAATTTTGCATTAATTGGATATGATCCTGTAAATTTTGATGATGTTGTTAAGAAATAAGTTTGGGTAGAAGATCTAAGTGAAGAAATTGATGCCATAGAAAGGAATAATACTTGGGAACTTGTAGATTTACCTGAAGATAAAAATTGTACAAGTGTTAAATGGATTTAAAAGATTAAGTTAAATGTTGAAGGTGAAGTTGACAAGCACATGGAAAGTCTTGTAGCTCAGCGGTTCAGTCAATAACCCGATATTGATTATAATGAAACTTTTGTACCTGTAGACAGACTTGATATAGTAAGAATGATGTTAACCATTGCTCCTCATAAAAAATGGTGTATGTACCAGAAGGATGTAAAATCTGCATTTTTAAATGATTTTATCGAAGAAAAGGTTTATGTGAAACAACCTCTAGGATACGATATTGATGGACAAGAAGGTATGGTATACATGTTAAAGAAAGCGTTGTATGGATTGAAACAAGCACCGATATTATTGTAAAACATAATTGATGAATACTTGAATAGTGAAGGATTAAACATGAGTCCAACTGAGCCAACTTTTTATACAAAGGTAAATCAGGAAGGTAAACTCTTGATTGTATGCTTGTATGTTGATGATTTGATTTTTACTGGATATGTTTCAGTAGATGAGTTAAAGATAGCCATGGAAAATCAGTTGGAAATCACTGATTTTAGAATGATGAAGTATTTTCTAGGCATTGAAGTAAACCAATCTAAAGATGGTATTTTTATTTGTCAAAATAAGTATGCAAAGTACATATTGAAAAGGTTCAAGATGGTTAACTCTAAACCAATTGTAACATCAATCACAACTAGAAAAAAACTTAGTAAGAATGATGAGGGGTCATTTGTTTTTCTGACTCTGTATAAAATACTATTTGGAAGTCCTATGTATTTGACAACAACAAGACCTAATATTATGTTTGTTGTAAGTACGATTTCCATATTTATGGAGACTCCAAAGAGAACCCATTAGAAAGCACGAAAAATGATCCTAATATATCTTGCCGGAACAACAAATTATGGTTTTCTATACACATCAGACTCAAATTTTTTGTTGATTGGATACACTCATAGTGATTTTCTAGGTAGTATAGATGACAGGAAGAGAACATCAGGATATGTGTTCAACTTTGTATCAACAGCTATAGCATGGGCTTCAAAGAAGTATCCAATTGCGACTTTATCATCTGTTGAGGCAAAGTATGTTGCTACTACAATAGTTGCATATCAGACTGTGTGGATGAGAATGATTGTGACTGAGTTGTTGCATGAGCAACAAGATCCAAAACATATTTTTTGTGATAATGAATTAGCCATTGCATTGTCATGTAATCATGTTTTCCATAAGAAAACTAATAATATTGATACAAAATATCATTTTATTCGAGAGATGATAAACAATGATGAAATTTCTATAGAGTTTTTCAAATATGAAGATCAGTTTGCAGACATGTTTACAAATCCCTTAGCAAATGAATTATTTGAAATTCACAGAAAGAACATTGGGGTTTGTGAACTGCAATATTGCAATGTTTTTTCTTGGGTGAAATTATTAAGGGGGAGAATGTTAGAAAATTAATCTCATCCGGTCAAATTTTGAAGAGTTATCACCACCCATAAATTAGTTTTCGTTGCCTTAACTGCCTTATCCATTTCATGATCGAAGAGTTATCACTGCCACATCATTTCATTTTGAATGATCAAATATCAAACAGGCAATGAACCATTGATGTTCTCGAAAATCCAAATTTGATGTAAGTACAACGAAGGGAAAAGCTAACCGAATAATTGTATTAGTATATATACATATATGTGATCTTCATTTTGTAATGAATAAAGAAGAAATAAAAATTGACAGAGAGTTCTGAAGAGTGTTAACAAAGATTTTTATGCTATGTTCATTTTTTGTTTCTGATTTTTTAAACTCATGATAATGTTCATCTTTATTACAGAGTAATTTATTTTGTTGTAGAATGCATACTCTGTTTACTATTTGAAAAATTCATTTAAATCCTTATGTTGTGGAGTGTTTTGTTGTAGAATGTTATTGAGTTTTTAGTACAAAAGTACTGGGTGAATTCACTGTTGCACGGAATGATTCACTGAAGTTATTTTACTGCTGAAATCTGATTTTTTAGTCTACCATTATAATTTCCTTGTTTATGCTATAATTCTTTTTTTTGTTCTAATAGCCATTTTACTCTCTGCTGAGATACTTGTTGAAAAGGTTGTTGTAGAATAAAGTATCGATATTTGTGTATGATGTAGGATTGATTTACTTGAGTTTTTGTTTTAATATCTATTTATTATTTATTGAAACACTTTCTGACACAATTGTTGAAACAACTCGTTGTAGCTTACAGGGATTGTTACACAGTATTGAAACTCGTGTAACAATTTTTCATTGTTTTCTGAAGCAATCCCTTGCATCCTTCACTAACAATATTCTAACCTAGACATTTATCGATTATTCCTAACAAAATAGCCACTGATTTTTTATTCACTTTCTTCACCATTGGCATCCGAGCCTTAGACATTTTTGAACAAATTTTAGTTCTAACCATATTCTAACGTAGGTATTTCTTTATTATTCATAACAAAAGAGCCACTCAATTTTTATTCATTTTATTCACCATTGGAATCCGAGCCAATTGAAGAGTCCCTAGTAACAAAAGCTGAACAAATAATTTTAGTTGCTCCAATCCGAGACGTAACTATAAAGCCCTGTCTTACATGCGAGTCAAGGCCAAATAATTTATTACTTGATTGACTTTTTGAAAGGGAGAACAAGATATTCAACATATGTACTTAAATATAATAGCTACACTGTCAATAAGATATAATGCAATGTTTTCAATAGCCGCCATATAATAGTTACACTCTCTCAATAAGATTTGAGATAATGCAATTTTTTCAAGAACTCTTTTGAAACTAGTTTACATTTTATTTTATGCAAAATATATACTTGATTGTCGCAACAGACATCCCTCCGTCTACCATGTACAAGGATATCAACCTTTCATCATTGGATCTTAGAACATGCTGTTACTATGAGACAATTGTTTTATCTTCAAAACTGAATTTATTTTTGCATCATGCTTTCCATTCTGTTCTACATCTTTGGCTATTTATTAACATTGTTTTTAGAAACTTCCATGGTGAATTTTTTATCATTTTCCTCTTCCAAGTGAATGAATCCATATCATACATCTTTCATCTTTATTAACACTGGTTTTAGCAACTTCCATGGTGAAGTTTTCATGATTTTTCTCTTCCAAGTGAATGACTCCCTATCATAAACAGACCAACCAACTCCATCAACCATGAAAAAAAATTCTTCAATTCATTTAGGTCGGGAATCAAAAGTTGCTTCTCATTTTCATTCGAAAAGGAACACTTCTTATATTTTAAGGATGCATTCACACTTTATAATTAAACACACATTCTTATTTGAATAGTTTTAACCTTTAGTCAAGATCCACATATGCCATTGGAATGTGGAAACAAGAACTATACATCATTTTGTTAATAAAATGAACACATTAAAAACATCTCCACATTCTCTTATATATATTTAAAAATATGTGACAACATTGTTCACTTTTCCCCAATTGTTTCTCTTATATATTTTTGATAATTCATCCCAATCTCTTCAAGGACAAGAAAAAGGGACATTGGCATTATTTCTAGAGAGGAGCTCCCATTTATTAAGTAGATTTTCTTTGAAATACCATTTTTAAGTAATTTTAAAAATTATTTTGTTATTGTTTAAATGTGACTTTTATTCCACCACTATGGAATAAAACATTGATCTAAATCCAATTCCTAATCCTTTATTGGGCATTTTCTAGATAGGATTGCCCTTTTTTTTAGGTAGATTTTATTTGAAATACAATTTTTCATTTGTTAGATTATAGAAAGTAACATTATTTTTAAAATTGTTTTGTTATTGTTTAATTCTAATCCACTAGTATGGTGCAAAACCTTGATCCAAACACAAACCCTAACGCCCCACAATACCCATACATAAAAATTAATCAATGTTTAGATGAACTCAAAAACATAATCAATGGACTTAGGAGCACAAGAGAGTCATCTTGTATTTCATTTTCATTTTCAGTTGATAGAACTATATCTTTCATTAGCCATGTTTGTGGCCAATTATATTATATATTTAAATATAACAATAGGAAGATGTGAAAAACTTCCTTATAAAAACATAAATGCTTGCCCATTTTTTTATTGGCCCTAGAACCAAACAATGCCCTTATCTAAGAAAAATGTGTTCTTGCATGGACTAGTGCATAGTCTAGCCATAGATGATTTTAGGGGCTAAATTTCACAAATGGGCTAGTTTTCCAAGGTTTTTCTCAAAAAAAGATTCATCAATTTCCATTTTTTCTAAAAATAATTCGCCCAAATTCAATAGAATAAAAGAATTTTACCTTAAAAATCGCTAAAATTTTATAGAAACTATATCAAATCCTTATAAATTTGAATATTTTTACTAAACTATCGCCAAACATTTTACATTTTGCATATTAAGGACTAGTAAGATTAGCCCGAGTTTCTACATTTTAATACAAATTTCCATCCTTAAAATCATCCTTGAGTCTAGCCATGGAAGGAACATTGGATTGGTATGTGGTTTATGGTATTCGATAAACCGCCATACAGTAATAGAGAGATTCCCTAGTATTTTCTTCATAAATTATGGACCAAGTTTATTATGGTCTCCATGTCAATTATTTTGATATTGGTGAATTCCAAAGGGTTTCTCTTATCTCTTCTCAATATTGAGCAACACCCATGCATAACCCATTGAAAGGGATTCCTAATCCTAGTCATATTCCTAACCCTCACCACTTCTCCCCCAAAATACCTTAACTTGGAGATAGGATTCAAGTCGCTAGTATTGTGACATCAGCCATGACATGCAATCTAGTTTAACATAGTATATTTATGGAAAATTCACATCGGTATTCAACTTTAATGATGTAATTCCCATATGAGCATATAAGTGTATTGCATAAATATTTGATAAGTGGTTAAAAGAATTAAATTATTATTGTCATTTTAGACCTAGAAAAAAGTCTTTTTGTTGGTAACATCATTTTCCAAATTGAGGATTGATTTAAAGGATTTTGTTAGTACCATTATGAGGCTTTTAAGTCCCTGGTTGGAAAATTTTGTAATTTTGACCTCCAAAAGAAATGATTCTACTTTTATCACCACTTTTCAAAACGATTGTAAAAGAAGACACTAATGCAACATTTAAAAAAAAATAACTCTAAAGGTTTGTTTTCAAGTTGTTAACTATGGTTTTCATGAGTATACAAAATTGAACATTTAGACATTACATATTTCTCAATTTGACATCTAAACTACTAAGCACTCAACCCTCTCGTACATAGTGTTGTCTTCGAAGGAGAAGTGCTCATACTAATAAATTAGTAATATCCATAACCCTTATTTCATTTGGTTGAGGATAATCTTAAGTGATTGAAAGGCATAGAATACAAATTGGAGAGTATTCATGGGATTTTCTCTTTACATTACAAAGATAACTAAACAAAACCAATCCTTGAAACCAATAAGCATAGTCATTATGTGTATGTTTCTACTTAGTGATTAATAAAAGAGGAACTTGAATTCAAAGTGTTAATTGTATTTGCAGTTGAACCAATTTTTTGTGTGCATGTTACACTAGGGACAATATTCTTTGAGTCGTGCTAAGAATATAAATATATACATAACTCTTAGACTAGAGAGCATAATACTTTATGAAGGATGCATTTTGGTGTGACATGTGGGATATAAGTATTATCTTTACATATCATTTTGGTATTAGAGTAGTTGAATCCTTCATGATGATGTAGCTAACATACCTTTTAAGAGAAATATAGCTAAGATGGGAAAATAAATGATGGGAGATAGGTTGGAAGACTTAAGGGATAGTAATATGAAACTATAAGGGGAGAATAAAAAATATAAGGAACATGTGAAAATGTGATACCTAAGGATAATGGAGATATTAAAAGACCTAGTGACTTATAAAAAATTATTTTCATTGCTAAAGGATAAATTTTTTGAATGTTAAGAATCCCTCACCATTGTTATGGAATATAGGGACAAGGGCAAGGTTCATATCATATGATTAGAAGAGAAGGTCATTGAGAAGGATAATCGAAAGAGGAGAAGTTAATTTAGATGATGGCTCAACTGCACTAGGAATTAAAAGATGAGGATGAAGTATTGGAAAATCTATCGGACGTTGTACAAGAGACCAAGGAGTCAAGGAAACCATCCATTTCTCCTACAAAATACAACATCATGACCAATGGTAAGGCACCTTCAAACATTTCTCAAAATATTTTTGGCAATTTTGAAAAACATACTATAGGAATTGGTTACATGTTATTTAGATAAATGGTCTATATGGTCAAGGACTAGGAAAGATAAGTCAAGGAAACATAGGAACCATTGTAGTTGAACTAGGGTCAAGTACGAAGGCCTAGGTTTCAGTGGCATACAGGAAAAGGACATGACCAACACAATCACTTTTATGAAGGTGAAAGATGTTGTAGAGTTGGAATTCTCATGAGAGGAAAGAGTAGAAATAATAGAATATGGTATCACACTTCATCCGTCTAGTGGAAGCGTATGGAAGGGAAATAATGATCAAAGTTCAAAGACTCAGATTGTTCTAACACTTAGAAAAAGTAGCAAGCCAATCAACCTCAACAAGAAGAAAAGAAATAAGAGGTGTGCATCATGTGAAGGTTCTAGCTTAAACTCCTCACTTAGATACTTTATTAATGTATGAGGCAACCTTGCTTAAACAAGGCCCATTAAATAGTTAGTTAATATTCACTCATTGTTAAAACGACTCTCTTTATTAATAAGGCTCAAACTAGTTATCGATCCTCATTATAAGTTTGCATGTAGGAAGTTAAGATTCCCTATGGATAGATATATATTGTCTTGAAGGTGTTTAAATATTTTGTTAAGAATTCTTATTGTAATGTGAGCTTTGATATGAGAGGTTTTCCCTTTGAAGAGACAAGTGAACATATCTCTCTATTTTTTATTATCAATAGATATTTCTTAGGGGTCATCTATTTTCTCTTGTGTTCACTGTTTTGCACTACATTTTATGTGATTGATCTTAATTTTCCAGGTTAAGTACATTACAAGCAGTAAGACATATATTTCCTGGGCATCAAGTGGGAGAATGTTTGGGGAAGAAAGTGCAATTTCTTTTCCTTTTGCATATTTTTTATGGAAAAAATAGGATGAACGAAATCAATTCTATCTTTGAAAACTTATGTACATAATTTGAAGAAACCAAGAACATATCTAAATTATTCTCGAAAAAATTATTTGTTTCAATTATTTTTTTCCAAAATGAAGTCTGCAAACTGGAGATATTGTTGCTTTAAAATCAAGCCTTTTTTAGTGTTTTTTGGTGACGACCACAAATTTCACAGGTTGGATATCTTTTGATAGAATGAATATATTTTATTCAAACCACTTTCGTAGATGCAAACAAGCTATGGAATTTCATAATTCATGTCATAATATCCAATCCAAGAATTATAACATAGGTTGTGATCATTTTATATTTTCAACCTCAAACCCTACCTTGAACAAGTAAATTTATTCTCTAGTGATTTTAAGAGATTTATCTTGGGTTAGAAAGCTCATATTTTTTTGAATTTTTTTAAGAGACATGTTCTGATATCTTTAAATAACAAAGTGATCTTTCATTCAACATCTAAAACTATGATTACAGAATAATACAAATAGGAAATAGAAGTGGAATTACATTGTTGGAATCCATTGTAACCCTTGTTGGTACCCCTTTGAGTATTACCACATCACACAATACTTTTATATAGAATGTGAATTCCATGTACACTTAGGTATATATGAAATTATCCAGGTATACTTGAAATTATCTCTAGATAAGAAAATCGGTCATCTTATTTCTATAGTACATATAGAATAACACTCAAGGATATCACTCTTTAGTAACTAGGTAGTCGAGTAGTATGGCTAAGGGAATGATTGAGCCTTGTTAGTTTTTTACATAAGGTTTTGTACCAAGTACTACTATTAGACCTCACACATATATTAGAGAGATATAACACTTGACACTCCCTTATCCCCAAGACCTAGTAATATGTTTTGGTGACCTCACTCATGAAGAATACCTATAAGTAACTTCATACTTCTCGAGACAACATGACCACCTTCTCTACTATATGTAGGTTGGATTTCTTGGATGGTTAGGTCAAGAAAATTCAAGAGAGTATAAATGGGTTGGATGAGAAGTTCGATAAGAATCTAGATGATAAGTTTGAGCAACAAAATAAGTATAACCTAGACAACTTATAAAATATGTTGAATGATAAGTTGTCAAGTATGCTATCTCATGACATAATAGAAGAACATCATTGAACTACATAGAACATTGAACCACACCCAAAAGAATATTCTAGCTCCAGACTATTTATCCACTCACAACCCTCTTTAGGTATGAAAATCGACAGATCAATGGATACTAACATATAGAACCATTCTCCTAATCTAGAAATGATCAATTTTGATGGTTATGATCTGTCAAGATGGGTCACCTATATCCAACATTACATTTTTGTCTAGGGAATTGCTAATAACATGCTGAAACTTAGGGTGATGGACTTGTATTTATATCTATAATGATTGCTATTGTGGGAATGGAATAAAATATATAGTGGACTACATTACTTGGAGTTATTTTGCTAAAGATATCCATACACGTTTTCAGAGTTATATTCACTATTTAGGGATAATTTCCAATTTAGAACCAAATAGGCTCTATCATTGACTTTATGGTATCCTTTGATAAATTAGCCATCAGTACAAAGAACTGAAGATATTCTTTATGATAAATAATGTTTCACCATGGTCCTCAAGGAGGATATTTGAGGACAAGTCCAAATGCAATGTCCCAATACTTGGTTGGAAGTGACTTAATGTTCCCTAGAAGTAGGGATGGTGATCAACGCCAAAAAAAAATAAAAAAATCCTTCATTCTTCATAGAAATCCTCCCCGACGTAATTCCCCAAGAAAAACTCCTACTCATCCCTTGAAATTCCAATGGTTTTCTCCAACACAAATAGCACACCGCTAGAGACATGGACTCTACTATAATTGTGATGAAAAATATGCTCTATTTCATCAGTGTAGAGAACCAAAATCATGCAAAATTGATATGATCACTTAGCCCCTAACCGAAGACAGAACTATGACCAAAGGGAAACCAAAGTTACAAGTTGAATAAATTGACACGTAGACTTAGGTATATACCCAAGCTCCATTTCGTCATGAATAAACCCTAATTTCCCTCACTCAAAATATTATTCTATTATTTTTGAATTCGAGGGTTGATTTAAATTTTTTGGTTACCACCATTATTAGGTTGTTAATTCCATGGTTGGAAAATTTTGTCATTTTGACCTTGAAAATAAAGGCTTCTACTCATATCCTCACTTTTCAAAGTGAATGTAAAATAATCCACCAAATGAAACCTTTAAGAATGAGAACTCTAGAGGGTTATTCTCAAGTTGGAAACTATGGTTTTGAAGTGTACACACACTTGAAATTTCAAATATTACATATTGCTCAATCTATTATCTAAACAAGTAATTTCTCAACTTTGTGTTGGATAATATTGTTTTGGAAGGAGAAGTGCTCAAACTAATAAATGTGAAATCGTCATAGTCCTTCTTTCATTTGGTTGAGGATAATATGAAGTGAGTGGAAGGAATAGAGTACCAATTGGAGAGTCTTGATGGTTTTTTTTCTTTACATTATAAATATAACCAAACAAAACCAAGCCTTGAAGCCAATAATCATAGTCATTATGTGTGTGTGCATACCTTGTGATTAATAAAAGAGGAATTTGAACTCAAAGCGATACTTGTGATTATTGTTCATCTAGTTGTTTATGTGCATGTTACACTATGAAAAAATTCTTGGAGTAATTCTAAGAATATAAATATCTACATAACTGCTATACCAAAGACTATAATTCACATTTCCATAGAGGATCCATGTTGGTGAGACATTTGGGATATAGGTACTACATTTACATATCATATTGGTATTAGATTAGTTGAATCCTTCTCCATGATGTAGCTACAATATATTTGAAGAGAAATAGAACTGAGATACCTAAAGAAGTGATGAGACATAGTTTGGAAGACTTAAGGGATAGTAATATGCAACTCAAAGAGGAGAATAAACACAATAAGAAACATGTACAAATGTGAGACCCAAGGAAAATAGATATATACAAATATGTTTAGACCTCTTCAAAAATATTATCATTGTTAAAGGTAAAAAAAATTCAACGTTAAGACTCCCTCACCCATTGTTATGGAAGATTGGGACAAGGGCAAGGTTCATCTCACATGATTGGAAGAGAAGATCATGCATATGGATAGTTGGCAAGAGGAGAAGTTAACTTAGATGTTGTCTCAACTACACAAAGAATTATATTATAAGGATGAAGCATTGGAAAATATACAGGACATTGTACAAGAGACCAAGGAAGCAAGGAAATCATCCATTGCTTCTACAAAATCCAACACCTTGAACAAGACAAGCATGGTAAGATCACCTTGAAACATTTCTCAAAATCACTTTGGTGATTTTGAAAATAATACTATAGGAATTGGTTCCAAGTTATTTAGAAAAATGGTCTATATGGTCAAGCACTAGACAAGACAAGTCAAGGAATCATAAGCATCATTGTAGTTGAACTAGGGTCGAGTCTGAAGGCCTAGGTTTCAATGGCATAGAAGAAAGATCCATGACCATGAAAAACACTTTTGTGAAGGTGAAACATGTTGTCGAGTTGGGCTTCTCGTTAGAGGAAAGAGTAGAAACAAAATAATATGGTAGCACACTCCATCCTTCCCGTGGAAGAGTATGGAAGGGAAATGATGATGAAAGTTCAAAGACTTAGACTACACCAACACTTAAAAAAATTAGCAAGCCAATCAACCCAAACAAGAAGAAAAGGAATTACTTGTATGCATCATGTTAGGGTTCTACCTTAAACTCCTTACTTAGATAATTTTAAAAAGTATGAGGCGACATTTATTAAATAATTCTCATTAAATAGTTAGTTAATATTCACTCTTTGTAAAAAGAGTTATCTTTATTAATAAGGCCCCAACTAGTTAATGGTCCTCATGATAAGTGGGCATGTAGGTAGTTAAGATTCCATATGGATAGCTATATATTGAGAATAAGGTTTTGTAATATTTTTTCAATATTTTTTATTGTAATTGGAGCTTTTGGTTTAGGAGGTTTCCCCTTTGCCCACGAAAGTGAACATAGATCTCTATTTTTTTTATTATCAAGAGATATTTCTCAAGTTTTTTCTATTTTCTCATGTTCATAGTTTTGCACTACATTTTATGTGATTGATATTAATTTTTCATGTTAAGTATATGGAAAGTAGTAACAAGGATATTTATTATGCATGAAGTGAGAAAATGTTTGAGACATAAAGTAGATATTTATTTCTTTTTGCAGATTTTTGATGGAAAAAAGAGGATGAAAGAATTCAGGTAAATTTCTAAAAATTTATGTATATAATTTGAAGAAACCAACCATATATCTAAATCTCTCTCAAAAAAATTCTCAGTTTTAAGAAAATGTTTCCAAGACGAAGTCCCCAAATTAGAGATATCTTTGATTTAAAATCAATTTTTTAGGGTTTTTTTTTTGGTGATTGCCATAAATTTCACAAGTTGGATACCTTTCAATAGAGTGCACTTATTTTAGTCAAACCAATTCCATAAATGTAGGGAAGCTATGGAATGTCATAATTGGTATAGTCAATCCAAGAAGTATAACATAATTTGTGATCGTTTAATATTTTCAGCCTTAAACCCCACCTTGAACAAGTAAGTTATTCTCTAGTGATTTAAACAACTTTCTCTTAGGCTAGCAAGCTCCTAAATTTTTGAAATTTTTTAAAGAAATGTGTTGTCCCATTGTTTTGATAATTTTTCACTAATCAATTTTCGCTTTTGACCATTTTCATCTCAATCATATACTTGTTTATTGCCCCTATTTCCATATCTTATCATGTTTTTTTAAGCCAAATCACGTTCACAAATTCTAAGAGGTAAATGTTGCTTATTTATATGATTTCCTATGTATTTAGTAAGTTATATTGGGTTTTTTATAACTATATTGCTAATTATGACTTTTATTAGTTCACTTTCGATACTATTAGTTCACTTTTGGTACCGGACACTGTTCACTTCTAGTACCCGACATTGTTGGTTGACATACTTCCGCATATCCAGTTGAAAATTGACCATAAGGGTTTTGAAGGAAGCTAATCTGAGATGGCATGGTGTTCATCAGATCACACCAAGGTTCATCCAGTGAAGCATGCATGCAATCGGGATCCACAATGGAAAAACATTATTCGTATGCTTTCCATCGCATACAAATATTATATGAGATTTAGTTGTAATATTTTATGGTTGTAATGTTTCCAATGTTTATGACATGATCAATCTGATCATTATACATGTTGTTTCAATCTCTATTCTTGATGTTCTTTTCATGGGAAAACAAGGGAATGATATACTCACTTGTTAGATGGCCATGATTCACCTCCTCTATTTATGTATTGACACTATGATGCATTAGGGTAGCTGTTATGTGGAGAAAATAATCGTTATGCTAGTATGGTGTTTAGAGATAGCGAATTGCAATCCTGTATCAGACCTGAGTTTTCATTGAATGGAATTGATATATTTTGATCCATTGCTGATTAATATACATGTGCATTTCTGTAAATGGTTCTTAGTTAAATATGTTAAATATATTGTACCCTCAACAGTCTGACTATACACTGCCAGCTGTACTGGACAGTTGTACTTTCTATTTTTGTTTTGCTTGAGCATATTTAGCTCAGCCATCTCCCATTACATTGTAATCTCTTCTTCATACATTTGAATATACTGTTCTATTCCTTTTCTCTCTGCATTTCTCTTTGCTTCACAATTTATCATGGTATCAGAGCTTCAGCAGTAAGCCTCTTCACACAGTTTGGAGAGCCACATGATCCTCATAGAGCAAAGCTTACACGCATCTTGAGAGAATGCGACACAGACTTTTCACAAGGTTTGGAAAGCTGTCTATAATACTCTCTAAATATTTCCGTAAGAAACTCATGCAGGGCTGCAGAGCATACTACGCTCGAAAGAACAAGGAAGCAGAGACCGAGAGAGAAGAAACCCTAAAGATTCTTGTAATATTTTCAAGAATCGTCAAAGATTGACCAAGAAAAGCTAGAGGAGGAGAGAAATTTTAAAGAACTCAAAAATTTCGCTCACATCTGTTAAAGATTGAAGCAATAAACAAAGAATTCGTGAAATTCTTTCAATCTTTGAAAGATTCACAATTTTTTTCTTCCGCAGGAGAAAATTCCGTCAAATTCGGCAAAGATGGCATCAAACACGCAAGGAACAACCATTACGGCCATAAGATTCGTCCTGTGAACAGATCCAAGGTGGTAAACCAGTTCAGAAGGGACGCAGAGAGCGCGGAAAAGGCGAAATCATTTCGGCCATCAGATCTTGCACAAAGGCCCGACAACCGTTAGATCAGCAAGAAGGTGGACGACGGTTAGTCATTTGGAGCACAACAGATAATTTTTGACTTGTGAAGTCTTGACATCATCTTGACCATCCATCAAGAGACACATGGCGAGATCCTATTCCATCGCAAAATCGTGAATCGGGAGTTGGACGCGCAAAGGAAATTGCACTCCAAAAACTCTGATACGCGAAATCCCGAGAAGACTTGTGAGTCATCCATCTCAGAGGACAGGTGGCGGTAGATCCAAGCCAACACTCCATCACCATTTCGGAGTTCAAGGTTTCAAGTTGCCAAAGAAATTTGGCATCACAACTCGCGAAATCGCGATCATATCTCAGCCGTCCATCTCAGAGGATAGGTGGTAGCAGATCAACGCATCATCACATCAGCATTCAGGGTTTCAAGTTGTCAAAGAAATTGGGCATCACAACTCGCGAAATCGTGATACACGAAATTGCGATAAGATCTCAACTGTCCATTTGTCCAGACACGTGGTGAACATCGTAGCGCATGTCGGCATTTCGGCATTCGGGGTTTCAAGTTGTCAAAGAAATTTGGCATCACAACTCGCAAAATCGTGATACGCGAAATCACGATCAGATCTCAGCCATCCATCTTTCAAGGACGCATGGCGTAAATCCGAAGGCTCGGGAAAAGTCCCGAAAAGGAAAACCCCATCGGCATATCGGGATTCGATGTTTCGCGATTCCTGAGGACAGGAAACATGAGCACATCGAAACTGCGAAGTCCGAAATCCCGACAGGAGGAACCCTCCATTTGTGTGGCCCAGCTGACGTCATCTCATCAAACGAGTCAATTGGCGCATTGGCATTTCACGGATCCTGGAGACAAGACATCTAAGACACATCAAATCGTGAAATCGCGAGGAGAGCGCACGACCGTCCATCTGCTGGGACGCGTGGCAGAGATCAAAGAGATCGCGAAAAGTATCGAAAGGACAGCGCCATCGGTAAATCGACGATAGGGGAATCGAGGAGTCAGAAAAAATTGACATCATAACTCGCGAAATCCTCATTCGCGATATCCCGATAAGATCTGGACCGTCAGATCACTACACGATCTGGACCGTTGAAAAGTCCAAAGGCAAATTTTTCGCATTTTGGCATTTTGAAAGGTAAAAACGGGAAAAGCCTGTAGCGCTTTAACACAAGGCATGTGGTCACATTGCACGTTGATTGAAGCCAATTCAAGGCCGATAAGCTCTCATCGGCCATCGAAAAATCAACATTTCACCGATCGGAGGTAAATATAAAATTTTCCTCTGTACATCTGCAAAAAAAATTTAAAAATTCAAAAATCATGGCGTCGTCTAGCAATCTAGGCCCAACTCAGGGTCCAATTCTTCTTGGTAAGAATTAGGAATTTTGGTCTCTTCGAATGAGGTCGTTCTTGCAAGCACAAGAGTGCTGGGAACGAGTGGATCTTGGATATGTGGAACCAGATCCAGCTGCCCTCACTGCCATGAAAAATGTGCAGAGAATTGCTCAGGCAACTTTGAGGACCAAAGAAAACAAAGAGAAATTCTGGATTCAGAATTCTGTAGATGATTCGATTTTATCAAAAATCACAGGCGTTGGTACTTCCAAATAGGCCTGG
>JZKD02S1713094.1:152209-167445 GCA_000966675.3 Picea glauca
CAACCATAAACACAGATATACAGTAATACACGATTTCTCGCAATATTATTATCCAGTATTACTGTATATCACTGTATCCAACAAAGATACATCTCTCGCCTCTATCATCCAACTTCCTCCTCATTTCTGTAGGTACATGCCCAAATGCAACACATCCAAAAATTATGAAATGAGAAACATTGCAAGGCTTACCATCCCACGCTTCCTGAGGTACATGATCCCTCATGGTCTTGGTTGGACTTCTATTCAAGATCAAAATAGAGCATAGAACTACATCTCCCCAATATTCATTTGAAAGATTATTTTCTTTCAACATGCTTCGAGCCATGTCCATGATGGTTTGATTCTTCCTTTCAGCCACTCCATTTTGTTGTGGAGTATATCGAACAATAAACTTCCTTTTTATTCCATGAAGATAACAAAATTCAATGAATTCATTAAGTTTGTATTCACCTCCTCTGTCACACCTCAGGATCTTAATGGTTTGACCACTCTCATTCTCAACCACAGACTTAAACTTCTTAAAAACATCAAAGGCTTCAGATTTCTATTTCAACAAATACAACCAAGTCTTCCTACTCAAATGATCTATGAAAGTCATAAAATAAACATAGCCAGTTAAAGAAGGTGTTTGCATAGGTCCACATAAATCTGTGTGAACAATTTCCAAAGGATCTTTTGCTCTGTAGGAAACACCTGAAACAAATTTCTCTCTATGATGTTTTCCAAGTATGCATATCTCACAAGAGCTTGCAGGTTGTTGAATACAAGATAACCCTTTCACCATCTGTTTCTTCTGTAACAAATCTAAGCCACCAAAATGTAAATGACCATATCGCAAATGCCATAACCAAGATTCATCTAAACTTCCAACTTTATAAGAATTCAAAGAACCACTCAAATCATTTCACATAACAAGTGGAAACATTCTATTCTTGGTCATCTCAACTCTTGCAATCAACTGTTTGCTAGGTAATATGTCATATATTTTGCATGCCTTGTTCTTGAAGAAAACTCTATACTTTTTCTCCAACAGTTGTCCAACACTAATAAGATTGCATTTTAAACCAAGCACAAAATAAACATCATCAATACTTCTCCTCTACTTATTATTAGTGTAGACTTGAACTACACCTTTACCATTGAGTATAACCTTACAGTCATTCCCCAGTTTTACTTCAGACTGAATACTAGTATCAATGGAAGAAAATAAGTCCCTATTACCAGTCATGTGGTTACTACAACCACTATCCAGAAACCAAATATCAATGGCACTTTTGTCAGTGACATTACAAGTCAATAACACAGGTTTTTGATCATCCACAGACTCATTTATGGTATGTGTAGACTGCTTTCGAGCATCTGCCTGCTTCTTCCAACATTTGTTTGCAAAATTCCCAAACTTCTTACAATAATAACATTGTATTTTGAATTTATCATACCTCTGATTTTCTTCCTACTAGGGTTTGTTGTTGCTCCCTCTTAAATTAGGAGGATTCTACTGAGACTTACCCTCAAACACTGATTCAGTTCTGTTGTCCCTTGGACCAGAAAATCAACCTCTTGTTCCATGAGTATAAAACCTTTCTCTGCCTCTACCTCTGGTAACATGCAGTTGGGATTTGAAAGTATGCTCCATGGATCCTTCTTCATATCTAGATATCCTAGATTCATGAGCAACAAGAGAACCAGTTAATTCATCAGTTTGCATTAGACTTAAATCCTTAAATTCCTCTATGGGTACCACAACAGGTTCAAACCTCTTGGGAAAACTTCTCAGCACTTTCTCTATAACTCTTTTATTTTCAATATCATCTCCATACTGCCTGAGCTGGTTCACAACACTCATTACTTGAGTCATGAAAGTATCAACACTGTCATTATCCTTCATCTTCATATTTTTGAAATCCCTTCTGAAGTTATGCAACTTGACTATCTTCACCTTGGACACCACTTGATAACAGGTTTCAATAATGTCCCAAGCCATATTCGAAGATGCAGCACTAACAATCTTCATAAAAATGGATTCATTTAATCCTTGCTGGATTAATCCAATAGCTTTATTATCCTTCTTCCCATTTTCCTTTAGTAAAACACGGTCAACATTAGACAGAGCCAATTCTGCTACAGCTTCAACTGGCTCGGGATAGCCATCAATAACATAAGTCCACAAATCCCGAGAATGCAGAATCATCCTCGTCCGAATGTACCCGGAATCATATGACTTCTCGCTCAAAACAGGAACATGAACTTGATAAACACTTCTACCAGACACAACCATTTATAAAAGTTGAAAGAAAAACAAATAAACTCTCATGCAGTAAAATTTGGCACCAACGGAAACAGTCTGCAATGAACTAAAGCACTTGCAGGATGGGCAGTGAGATATGCTGCCAAATATAAGAAAAACGAGGCGAGTTGGGGTTCAAGATTTCAGTGAACATGAACACCCAATGCCACAAACAATCAATTCCTGAATCGCGAAAAAACAAATGGAGTGTGGGCCCGGTGCTTTTCGGGTTTTGAGGTTTACAAACTCCCGATGAAAAACACTGCACAATGTCAAATGTCGAATCGTGAAATCACGAAAAAAGTGTGGGGCCTAGCCAATATAGGGTTTTTGTGTTTGGTAATGCTTGATGCATGAACAACATACAACGGTAATCGCAGATCCATGAAATTCGATTAGGTTGTGGGGCCACTTCGGGTTTCGGTGTTTGCAAGAACAAGAGAACTCCATGCAACTTGAACCAATAAACTCTGAATGCCAAAAAAATGAAAAACATGAACAAAGTTTACAAACTCAGTAAAATAAAACACACACTGACAAATTCAATTAAAAAAAAATGCTTTCAAGCTCATATCTATTATAATTTCAACTCTGGTATTTAAACGCAGAAAATTGCCTCTTCAATCTCCTAAGAGATTTTAATCAAGGCGCTGATGGTGTTTTTTTGCCTACAAAGGTTAAGGCGGCCACCATTTAAATTATGTAAAACAAAAATGTAATCGGTGGTTTAATCCTCGAGTCTTTAAAGGTGAAGACGACCACCAATTCACCGTTTTCACAGGCAGTGAAATGATTACATACTTACATAAGGAGCCCCTGTACATGCTCGAACAATGGAATATCACAGGCTATTCTGAGAGCAATCTAAATCATAGTTTGGTCATCAATGTACCATCAATTTAACCTTAAATGCAATCAAATTAGCGATCTTAATTAAGTAAATACTAACACTATAAACATAGTTACATTCTAATTGAAAAGTCATTTTAATCAATGTTACAATAAAGGACAAGACTATTCTAAATTAGTTAAAGTGTTGTCTAATCAATTTAAGGGTTGTCTAAATATGCTAATCATTGTTGTATAAAGTAAAAATAATTTCCTTTGCTACAACTACTATGTACATTATACATGGGCTGTCAATTAATAACCGAAAGCGTGCAAATTGTCAAGTCACCGAGCAATCAACTAGAATTAAAATGTGGTTTAATCAATTCATGTGGTTTAATCAATTCATGCACTGACTGTAAAAAATGAAATGGGGTAACATCGCAGAGAAGATGCACACAACTTTCACTAGGAAGATTGCAGAGATCCCTGTCGGGTTCTAGTGGCCAAAAATGCATAGGTAAAGGTGTCACAACAACTTCAAGGCTAGAATCATCGATGGTAAAGTGTCACGGAAAAACGTGTATGCCAACAACATAATGGAACAATTAAACACAGGGTCAAATTTTCCATAAAACACATTAGCGTGGCCAATAAAGCAAGTCGTTGTTCATTAATGAAATGTAAATTCGTATTGCCATAAATACAATTTGTAAATTCCATTAATTAAATCACAGATACTTTAAATACCATTCTTTTAACTTAACCAGGAATCAACAAAACACAGGCACAATAAAGATATTTTGATTTCACTCCAAGATCATCTCACAGTCAAAACAACTTTAACGAATTTAAAAGCATAGAACAATGTAAGAACCGTAGTCATCTTTAATGGAAAACTCGTCGTAATTAACAGGAGCTAAACTATTCACTGAAATAAGATAACTTTGTGGTAAATACTAGAGCAATGATTTTGTTGTAAGATGATATTCGTTGCAATTTACTAGGGAAAAATGCAGTACAAGCCGTGATAAAAATGTTGTGAAATTTCGTGGTTAAATAGGTTGTAAACCTACTGATAAAAGTGTTGAATTTAGTGATAAAATCGATTTAAGCTCAGTTATATAAACACTATAAAATCATTGATAAAAACACATCGATACAAGATGGAAACGCTGGTCTTCACAGTCAAATTCGCAGAGGTAATAAAAACGGCGTGAGTTAATTCGTGGGAAGAATGATCACAATTTTTCATAGCTAAGAAGGCAAGGTCACTTGTTGGGATTAATGGAAATTTGCAGAGGTTAACAATCTTCAGATGGCGGCCTTAATCGAGTGGTAAAATTGCTAGGAGATAGGCAACGATTGTTGCCCAAAAAAAAAAAAAAAAAATTGTTGTCTCTACAAAGAAGAATTCGCAGGCCTAAAACGCCTTCAACAATTTACAATTGAAAAGAAAAATTTCTTTCCATATGTATAGATTCGTAGACCATAATCCAACATAACTGAATACTAACAACCGATTCTTAATTTACAAATCTTCTCTAACATTAAAATTGAATGGGTAGTAAATTTGTGGGTATTTAATAGAAGGGGGTTAATTTGCAAGGGTGAAAGATGTCAACAGTCAAGAAGAGTGGAGGTTTAACAAAATAAAAATCCAGAAGGCAAAAGTCATTGAATCACATGAACGCAGAGTGAATTCATAGAATAATGGCAGAACAAAAGTAAGGAAAAACACATAAAAATCGCAAGGAGAACATTAAAAACTTAGACTTAACTAATTGCCAAAAAGGGTATTAAATGCAAAGATCAATGTGATGGATCAAAAGAGGTTTTTTGCGGGAAGAAAAACCACCTCAGAAGTAATCAACGTAGCAAGGCAGAAGACTCACTCAACTTGGAAAAAACAACAAGGTTAGACGACTGGCAGGAACATCCTTCACTCATCATCCACACACAGAAAAGTAGGGCATTTAGATCCATAGGTCTATTAACACCGAAGTGATGACCATAGATCAGGCTCCTAGATGACTACTGAGGCGTGGAATGATGATTTAGGGACGGAGTAAACAATAAACTACAATAATCACAAATCAATAAACCACAAGACAATCAAGACATGCAGGGATTGAGGCCATGGGAATCAATCAATGACGAGCTTACGTCTATGGGGGAAATCAGTTAATAACTAAATGCTAAGACCATCATTTTCTTTACCCAAAAAAATACTGAACTAAAAGCATAAATCATACTAAAAATCTACCATGCGGAAATAAAGGAAGCGTATTGTATCCGAAGTAGCCTGCTCTGAGTTGTTGTCCCATGCGGTCTGTGCAGCTCCCGCTTGCCGACCGATGAGACTTCACCGGTGCCTCCTAGCCAATTCTATGGTTACTCTTCTTCCTCCTTATCCCCTCGATCCACAAAGGGGCCATTCACACTAACCAGAGAATCAACTATCTCCTAGCTTGCCTCGCAAGGCCGAGCTACCACTCCTCACCGAGCTAGGTATTCCAACTCGCACAAGCTAAGTTAGTCAAGTATAAATTTTTGCAGCATAATGTTAGCAAACAAAAGAGATCCATCATCCTTCTCCTCCCTCCATTATATAGAGTTTCGAAGTCCCTTACTTTCCCAAAATCCCATTTAATTTAAATTTTAATAATTTAATCCATAAAAATCCTCCTCGTACAAGTGTCAACCATCCCCTTCATTCCTCCATCAATTAATTTCATTAATTAATTAATTAATTACCCCTATTTCCCTCACTCACCTAAATTCACTCCTAGAATCACTCCTAGGTGTTCCCATATCCTCTTACAAGTTTTAATGACTTTCTCCCTTATTAATTTACCAGTTGAGTTTAAATTAGAAAGTTCTTAAATGCGAGATGCCTTACTAAGTTAGACTATTTGTTTTTTCCTTGTGTTTCACCTTTCTTTTTATGTTGCCCATTTTTTCCTATTTCCTAATTATTTTAGATTTCCCTTTTTCCCCTTTTTATTTAAACTCAAAAAGGCTTGTGCAGAAACTTTCCCCTTTTCCCTTTTTCTTTTTAATTTTTTTTTTTTTTTAATTAGCATAATATAGTAAAACAATTATTTCCCCTTTTTAAATTTTATCCCAAAAGATTTTTTTAAATCAATTTAATTGCTTACCCCCTTCTTGTCACAAGATTAATGAAGATTATTATTATTATTATTATTATATATATATATATATATATATATAGATAGATAGATAGATAGATAGATAGATAGATAGATAGATAGATAGATAGATAGATAAAAAAATTATCACAAGTATAATTAAGACCTAGACATTTTTTTCATAGGCTCGACGACATTTTATTAGGGAAAAAGTTTTAAATCTTCCTTAACACATTATTCATCCTAAAGCCATCTAGGTTTATCCAATTATTAAATAATAACGTGACGTGACCTTCAGGACACACTAGGTGCTCCAAGGGTGCCACCCGTCTCTTTCTGTTTCTCTTGCACAACATGCCCTTCAATATGCACTACGTGCTCCAAGGGTGCCACTCACCTCTTTCCATTTTTCTTGCACGACATGCCCTTCACGACGCACCACGTGCTCCAAGGGTGCCATTTTCCTCTTGACTAACTTGGTAGACATAAACAAAACCATGGATTCAACACTATGCTAGGTGATCTTGTGGGAGACTAAAGGCCTCTAAGGAATAATGCCCCTATCTTATTGCGCGCCCTTTAGAATGATCATGAGTGACTATCCCAGTTGGCCCTCATGGCATCGTGGGTGTTCTCAAACTAGGTAGTCATTAACCTACAGTTCGAGCCACAACGGGAGTGCTAGTAGGTTGTGGCAGGGCTATTGACCACACCTCTCCCTCAACAACTCTAGTAGTCATGCATGACCCCTCTACTCCACATGTGATTCTGGTCGACAAACTATCATCAGCCTACATCATCAATGAATCATGTCAGAAATATATCCATAATCATATCGTCTGATCAGATGCACTAATATCACATATAAAACAACAAAATCCCAATAGTTCACTCCCAGAATCGATCTGGAGTCCCGTGGGTTCCATCGATGCCCTTGTATCCTTGAGGTCCAAAATCTTGCACACTCAGTAAAACCAAGTCAATAACACCTTTCTATGTCAATGCAACAAAACAACATGTCATCAACCCATAATGCCTCATAATCAAAATCAAATGTTTAATAGTATAATAACCTGGATCAACTGTGAGCAAGTGTCCTCAAAGCATAAGTTTGCTCAGCGTGCACAAGAGAAGGATGTTACAAATCTCGAATGAAATGATACTTTAAATAAAAATGTTTTGTCCTACTATGATGCACTAGATTCTTCGCCAATTAGATGGCACTAGTTTTATCACAAAATATCATTGTAAGATGAATTTGTTTCTCTCCAATTTCTTCTAGAACTTTTCTAAGCCATGATGCTTGTGTACATGTTGAGGTGACTACAACATGCTCTTATTCTGTGGATGAAATTCCAACTATACTTTTCTTCTTTGAGCTCCAAGTAGTCAAACCCGAACCAAACAATTAACACATGTAGACTTCTGGTCATCCAAACTACCTCCCCAATCAGAATCACTAAAGCCAACAAGATTAAAACTTTTAGAAGTGTAGTAATGAATACCAAAATTTAGAGTTCCTTTCACATACCTCAAAATCCTCTTGGGTGCCTTCATATGTATTTCGGATGGCTATGTCATGTATCTTGAAACAAGGGAAAGTGAATCAACAATATCAGGTCTTCTGTGGGTTAGAAACATCAAACTTCCAACAATTCTTTTGTATGTTGCCTCATCAACTATTTCAACACCATCATCTCTACATAACACAATTCCACGAGAATTTGGAGTGGAGGCAGGTTTACAATCTACCATATCAAATTTATTCAACATATCTTTTGCATACTTTGTTTCACAAATGAAAATTTCATCCTCATTTTGTTAAACCTCCATACCCAGAAAATATTGCATGTGACCCAAATATTTCATCTCAAATTCATTCATCATAGCAATTTTGAATTCATCCTTCATCTTAGAACTACTAACCATATATAATAAGTCATCAACATATAGACTTACAGTAGGAATAACATTACCTTCTTCTTTGTAGTAAATTGTAGGTTTATTTTTACTTCTATTGAAGCCACTCTCCTGAAAATATCCATCAATCCTAGGATTCCATGTTCTTGGTGCTTGCTTGACGTCATACAAAGCCTTATTCAACTTGTATACTTGATGTTCTTTTCCTTGAACTTCAAAACCTTGCATCTTTTCCAAAAACACTTCTTCTTCTAAGTACCCATTCAAAAAGGAAATTCTCACATCCATGTGATGAATACTACATTTATTCTAAGATGCTAATGAAATCATCATTCTAACAATATGTTGTCTTTCTACTGGTGAAAATGTTTCTTTATAATCAATTCCATACCTATGTGTGAATCCTTTAGCAACTAATCTTGCCTTGTGTCTTTCAACACTCCTATCACTATTGTACTTAGTCTTGTAGACCCATCTAGTACCAATATTTTTCTTGTCATGTGGAAGTTTTGTAAGCTCCCAAGTATTATTCCTGTGAAAAGAATCTATCTCTTCCTGCATTTCTTTCACCCAAACATCATTAGTACATGCATCTTCAAAACATGATGGTTCAAAATTAGCCTTGGAAAGTAAAGAAAAATTTAGTGTCTCACCTATTGGATTTTCTTCATGTTTTGGAATTTTACTCCTTTGATAAATGTCACTTAATATTCTTACCTTCCTTGTGGAACTTGAATTTTATGCTGGTCTTGCACTTGGAACTAAATAATTAGATGAGTGGCTACTTGGTGGATTTGTAGCACTTGGAACTGAAATATTAGTGGGCTTCTCATTATCAATATCATCAATAATATCCCTATCCAAAATAGATTTAGACATATCATCATGGCATTTTTGATGACCATAAACTCCCCCTTCATCAAAAATCACATCTCTTGACACARCAATGTTATTAGTTAGGATATTACACAACCTGTAAGTCTTACTTGGTAGACTATATCTAAAAAAAATGCATGACTCACTTTTTGGATATAACTTTTGTCTCTTTTGGTCAACTACATGGACATAGGCTATACAACCAAAGACTGTGAAATCATTAACATTAGCCTTTTTTTCATACCCCGCTTCATATGGAGTCATCATATCAAGTGCACTTGTGGGACATCAATTGAGAATATATATAGATGCCCCAAGAAGAATTGATTAATCCCTTGGTTTGTAACATACTTTTGTCCATTTCCACCACTGTACGATTTGTCCTCTCTTCTACTCCTTTTTGATGCCATTCATATCACAATAATTTTGAAAATCTTTTGAACAAAATTCTCCTCCACAATCAGTCCTTAAGCACTTAATTTTGCAACCTCTTTCATTTTTCACAAGGGCTATAAACGTCTTGAATATATAAAAGGCTTCATCCTTAGTCTTCAAAAAATAAACCCAACACTTTCTTGAGTAATCACCAATAAAAGTAATAAAATATGATGCCTTACCCAAACTCTTTGTCTTCATAGGACCACAAATGTCTGAGTGAACTAACTGAAGTGGATAATGGGCCCTCCATGCATTTCCTTTTGAAAATTTATTTCTTTCATGTTTTCCTTTAGCACATCCTTCACAAATATCTTTTTGTTCTTGAACCTTAGGAAAACCATAAAATAATTATTTTTATGTTAATTTTAGAAGCTTCAAACAATGAAAATTCAAATATCCATATCTGAGATGCCACAACCAACTTTTTTCCTCATATGCCATATTGGCAAGATGGTTGTTATGTTCTCCAAACATCAATGGGAACATCCTATTCTTTGAAATAGGCACAACTCTAACCACCCTATTACCTCTATTCTTATCATAAATTCTACATTGTTGATTTTCAAACACCACCTTATGATTTTTCTCACACAATTGGCCAAAACTCAATAAATTATGTTTTAATTGTGGAGTATAATAAATGTCTTTAACATTTTTCATACCTTCTTTAGTATGGACTTCCATAGCTCCTTTTGCAGAAACCTCCAATGCTTTGTCATCACCCAACTTGATATTGGATTTGAAAGTCGCATCCATTGTAGAAAAGAGCTCCTTATTTCTTCACATGTGGTTAGAACACCATGAATCTAAGTACCAAATTTCTTTAGTGCTATTTTCAAATTTGTCATAAGATAAACAAAATTTGTTTAGAGAGGCCTCATCACCTTCTTGATCATAACTAACACATTTTTTATTATTACCTTCTTTTAATCTACAATCTCTTTCAAAGTGACCATACCTTTTACAGTAATAAAACTCAATATTTCTTTTATCAAATCTCCCTCTCCCTCTTTCTCTTGAACCACCTCTTCCTCTTGGATAATTCTGATTTTGACCTCTACCTTGGATTTCATTTCTTTTGTTGCTATTCTCTACAATTTGCAATTTTGAAGAAAAAACTTTCTCACGACTTTCTCCAAATGAATCTTCATTAGACATAAGAGATCCAACTAGGTGATAAAACTGAAGAGTAGAAAAATCCTTTCTTTCTTCAATGATTATGGAAACATGGTTCCACATTGGTGTTAGAGACCTCAACACCTTTTTAATCAGAACCTCTTTGTCCACAATTTCTCCAAGAGTAGTCATCTTATTGACTACATCTTTTACTCTCACACAATAATCACTTACATTTTCAACTTCTTGCATCTTCAAATTCTCAAATTCTCTTTTCAATTTTTGTAGCTTCACAACTTTGACTTGATCATTGCCTTGGTAAGCTTCTTGTAGAGTCTTCTAGACATCCTTTATTGTCTTTGCACCTGCAATTCCTGGAAACAAACTTTTATCAAGAGCAATTTGAATACGAAATAAAGCTTGAGCATTTCTCTTTCTAGATTCCTTCTTAGCTACTCTATCATTTGGAGTAAGAGTGTTCCAATATTATGGCTTTGCATAACCTGTTTCTACAATCTCCCATAGATTTTTCCCTATCAAAAAGGTAATCATCTTTATGTACCAATAATCATAATCACTTCCATTAAATTATGGAATGGGAAAGGAATTAGAATTTGACATGATTACCCTAAAACAACAACTAAATCTAATATCAAATGAAGGATCTATGCAAGCCTATCTCTGGACTAGATAATCATTCAATTAGAAAAGCATAACATTATAGGAAATGATTAAATCACAATATAATAGAATCAAGTTTACAATCCATGCACCAAAAAAGAAAAAATTATTATTGAGGTGGTTGCACAAAAAGGTGACTTTGATCAACCTTTATCTTCATAATGATACATAGCCTCATAGAACAAACATGCTCTTGATTTAAAACAATTTATTTTGGAAAACTAGTCTTGCATTATTTAGTGAGACAATCCATATCTAAACACTAATTAAAAAAGAAAACTGCAAATAGATGGCATCATGTCAAATGATTGACAAGACTGCATCAATTACGAACCACTTATGTAATCCAAATGGCTCGTGTGAAATAAGATTGTGAGCATGTTAGATAGTGGGTACAATTTCTGGTTTAATATCCTACTAGTATTAGTATTGTTAGTGTATGTCCCAATCACCCAATTTCAATATTTTAGGTTCATTTAATAATCATCCTAGGCTACCTTAATCCATAGCCATCATCCATATTTTGGTGGATATATAAAAAGGTGGTTTATAAGGAACATTGAATGGTTGTCTTGAAGCCACTATATGTTGCCCCATGCAAATAAGTTATCAACATACCATAGTAGCTAAATCCTTCACTACCATTCGGTTGAAGGCTATCATAAAAATATCTACATTAGAGCTATGGATATTGATGGCTCAGGGATAAAAATATTGTGTGTAGATCTTGGATTTCAGGCCCTCGTAATGCAAATATGTAGTGTTTTAAAATACCAAAGATTTGGTTGGTATCGATGTGGAACAATCCAAATATAAGATAGAAGCCAACATGTTTAAGAGTAATGTAACGATCAAATATTAAAATCCTTATTAATTATGCTATTAAAATCCTTCAGAAAATCAATGGAAAGCCTAGGTCCCAATTGTGGATGAAGGTGGAGCCATTAATTGAGAAAAAAACTTAAAAGCTCATCAATGGAGAGTACAATTCAATGCAATAATAACTTAATATATCATTGATACATAAACACACTGAACACAAAAACAGATGATAATTTTCACAATGTAGTTAGTCTATACACAAACAAACTAAACATAAAAAGCGATGATAAATGTTTTTTAACCATGGGAAATCGATAACAGTAGGGATTACCTCAGTCTGGTCTAGGTTCAAATCCGATGGTTGTAACTATAAACTCAAGAGCATATCCAACAGCTTGCAAGCCAGATATACCAATAACTTGTGACTCAGCAGGGGCCGATACATCCACCAAGAATAGAAAATCTATCCCAAAATAACCTACCCTTTTAGCCTTATCACATCTAGTCAATGTCTCTATGTGGTTTGATCCATGGTGGGCTGATAAATTTGACATTGTAATTAGTTTTAGGAAGTAGAGTAGTTGGTTGGTATGGGATTTAGTACCTTCTGTACGCTCCCTTAACCACTGTCAGCCTGTCAACTTGTTCGACCAACCGGAACCGCCTTAAACATATTGAACCGCTACTCCCTTAACTGTATTGAACCGCCGACAATTCATTCGAAAACCAACCCGAACTGTATTCAACCGCCACAACTCGTTCAGAAACCAACCGGAACCGTTTTCTTGTTGGGAGCTTTTGGAATGGTCCATTACTCCATCTACGGTTCTCTAACTAAATTAATGTGGAACAGTTAACACATAGCCAATAGAAGCTTGATGGAAGCTTGTCTATAAAGAGTTTTGTTTGGTCCCCAAGCTTGCTTAATTCAATCAATTTCCTTCAGTCTTACACCATCAATCAAAGTGAGTAGAGCTTGGAAGTGACATTCGGAAAGCAAAAGGAAAGAAAAAATAGTTTGGAACTGGGAAAACTTCTCTAGCAATTAGTCAAACTCAAGCAACATCAATGGCAAGAGGTATGATCCATTTTGGCATCTAAATTTCGATTCTTTTGAAGAGTTTTATTCCGCATATTTTAGAATCGAGTTAAGTCTAACATTTGGTATCAGAGTAGATATTGTCTTTGCCTTGGTGTTTTTGGAGAAAGACATGTTTATTGTGTCTCGATGCGTCCCTATTGGGTTTTCCTTGCATTTTCTCTGCACATTTTAATGCATATTGTTGTACGTCTATTCATATTAAGATGGTAGAACCATACGCTTCTATGCATCTTTCTTTTATAATTTGGTTGTATTTTTTTTAAATGAAATTGTTGTGCTCTATACAGAGAGGTTTCATTGCATTGTTGTGCGTCTTTAGGATATTTTACTATATGTTTTTCCCTAAGGAGAATAGCATATGTACACTTTGCTTTCGAGTCACAAAATAGTTAGAATTGCAATCCGGGTGATCTTTTATGGTCATTAAAATAATTTATTTCTTAACCTCTAATTAAAAACATGCTATTTTGAATGAGTATACATCGTTGAATGTTATGCATGAATATTGTAGTTTTATTTATGCAATTTATAATTATTCTCATATCAACTTAATTTTATGCATAAAAGAAATAATGTCTATTGATCCATATAATTTTTAATTGATTAGAGAATAGCCACAGCATCTCTAATTAAATAATATTATATATTATGGTTGATTAGGATCACATAAGGAATATTTAGACATAAATTGTAATTAATTATACTAAATATAATAAATTTTATCCCACATGATTTTTTATTATATTTATATAATTAATTAGGATAAAATATTAAATTATTCATAACTTACCCACAAGAATTATGAATTAATAGTTTTATCATAAAGTTCAAATCTATGAAAGAATAATTGAATCTGCTTGAATTGGGAATTTAGCCCACATGCAATTTTTATGTCATTAGATTCAAATTTAAGAATGATTTACATTGGTAAAGCATGAAATTTTATTTTAATTTTGTTGGCCTCAATTTTAATGTAAGCATGTGATCTTTAATTTTATGCAGTTGTACAACCTACAAATTTCTCTGAAATTCGTTGTGATATCCATGAACTTAAGGGAGATAACTATAAGGTCTGGAAGGAGAGAGTTCTCCTTCATTTGGGGTGGATGGACATAGATTATGCTATTAGGAAAGATGAACCACCAACACTCACTAACACCAACACTACAACGGACATCACGCTTTATGAGCGATGGGAGCGATCTAATCGCCTAAGCATGATGTTCATCAAGACTAAAATTTTAGCTAGTATTCGTGGTTCCGTTGATCAGCATGAAAAGGTCTGAGACTTGCTGAAAGCTATTGATGATCAATTCGTCACTTCAGACAAGGCACTAGAAAGCACCCTAATCATGAAGTTCCCATCCCTAAGACCCACCAGTGTGAAAGGTGTGTGCGAGCACATCATGCAAATGAGGGACATTGTGGCTCAACTGAAGAAACTCAAGGTTGAAATATCAGAGTCTTTCCTGGTGCACTACATCCTCAACACCCTTCTGCACCAATACAGACCCTTCAAAATCTCATACAACACACATAAGGATAAATGGTCAATTAATGAACTCATGACCATGTGTGTTCCAGAGGAAGAGCGACTGGTGATGGAACTGGGAGAAAGTGCAATGTTGGCAATGCATGGAAAGGGAAAATCTCAAGCCAATAAGAAAGGGAAAGGTAAAATACCTCCCCAAGCTGATATCAAGAAGAATTCCAAGTGTTTCTTCTATAAAAAGAAGGGACACATGAAAAAGGAATGCACCAAATTTTAGAAATGGCTTGCGGAAAAAGGTAATACAATCTCGTTTGTTTGTTATGAATCTAACATGGTCAATGTCAATATTAACACCTGGTGGATTGATTCTGGATCAACAATTCACATTTCAAATTCCTTGCAGAGTTTGCAAAACCTAAGGAAGCCAGTGGGAAGTGAGCAAAGCATCTTATCAGGAAACAAGATGGGCTCGCATGTGGAAGCTATAGGAACATGTTATTTAACTTTAAGTAGTGGTTT
>JZKD02S1713094.1:168244-192779 GCA_000966675.3 Picea glauca
GAAAATGACTTGAACAGTGGGAGTGATCAAACCAGTAACATAGTTTCTGAGAAGGATCATTGAGAATCTCAACCTTCCACCCCAAGTGATAGATTGGTTATTGTTCACAGCACCCCTCAAGTACAAATTATTGTCGAACAACCAATTGTTGAAGTTCCACAAGCTGCTGACGGCATTCTAGTAGATCAGGTAGTTCAAGAGTTTCCAAGAATTTTTGAATAATGAGTTGAACCACATACTTCTTAGGAAGATGGTGGTACAACATTAAAAAGATCTACTAGACCAAAGAGATCAACAATTCTTGATGATTATGTTATGTATCTGCAAGAATCTGACTATAACATTGGAGCCGAAAATGATCCCGAGTCCTTTTCACAAGCCATGAGTTGCGAAGAATCAGAATTATGGTATGATGCCATGAAGGAAGAGATGAATTCTATAAAGAGTAACGAAGTCTGGGATCTTTGTGAGTTGCTTAATGGTGCAAAATCCATTGGATGTAAATGGGTCTTTAAGACAAAGAAAGACTCATTGGGAAACATTGAGAGATACAAGGCAAGACTTGTTGCTAAAAGATTCACTCAGAAAGAAGGAATCAACTACATAGATACTTTCTCTCTTGTATCTAAGAAAGATTCCTTGCGTGTAATTATGGCATTAGTAGCCCATTTCAACTTGGAGTTTCAACAAATGGATGTGAAAATGACATTTCTCAATGGAGATCTAGAGGAGGAGGTTTACAGGAAACAACCTGAAGGATTCCCCTCTAGTGATGGTGAGCAATTGGTTTGCAAACTCAAGAAATCCTTATACGGTTTAAAACAAGCATCCCACCAATGGTATTTGAAATTCCATAATGTAATTTCTTCTTTCGGTTTTGTACAAAACATTATGGATCAATGTCTATACCTAAAAGTTAGTGGGAGTAAAATTTGTTTTCTTGTTTTATATGTGGATGACATTTTGCTAGCAACCAATGATAAGGGTTTGTTGTATGAGGTGAAACAATTCCTCTCTAAAAATTTYGATATGAAGGATATGGGTGAGGCATCTTATGTCACTCGCATTAAGATCCACAGAGACAAATTTCGAGGCATCTTGGGTCTGTCTCACGAAACCTATATTAATAAAATTTTAGAGAGATTTCTGATGAAGGATTGTTCACGCTCCCGTTGTGAAGGGTGATAGGTTCAATTTGAACCAATGCCCGAAGAATGATTTTGAAAGGGAACAAATGAAGAACATTCCATATGCTTCTGTTGTCAGAAGCCTAATGTATTCTCAGGTATGCACAAGACCCGACATTGCATTTGTTGTGGGAATATTGGGACGATATCAGAGTAATCCAGGTATAGACCACTGGAGAGCGCAAAGAAAGTAATGAGGTACCTTCAAGGAACCAAAAACTACATGCTTATGTATAGACAAACGAACAATTTGGAAGTAATTGGCTACTCAGATTATGACTTTGCTAGATGTGTTGATTCACGCAAATCAACATCGGCATACACTTTTATGATGGCCGGTGGAGCTGTATCATGGAGGAGTGCCAAGCAGACCTTGATTGCCACTTCCACTATGGAAGCCGAGTTTGTCTCTTGTTTTGAGGCTATTTTACATGGTGTATGGCTTAAGAGTTTCATTTCTGGGCTTAGAATTATGGATTCTATCTCCAAGCCATTGAGAATGTATTGTGACAATTCAACTGATGTTTTTATGGCTAAAAACAACAAAAGTGGGAGTCGAAATAAACACATCAACATTAAGTATTTAGCCATAAGGGAACGTGTTAAAGAAAAGAAAGTGGTCATTGAGCACGTCAGCACTGAGTTGATGATCCTTTCACTAAGGGCATGCCACTGTTTAAATTCAAGGAGCATGCAATGAATATGGGACTTGGTTCCATTATGTAGTTTCTCATTGTATGGACGATGTTATTTTAATGAAATTCTTAATTATTGTGATGTTTTCCTCATATTTATGTGCACCTTAATTTGATTTGAGAGAATTCATCTCTGTAGGACCAAGAATAAACATAAGGTTTATTCATTAAGAAATTGTTGCCACATGAATTATAAAATAAATAAATACATAGTAATACATAGAAGATAATACTATCGCCATGATTCATGTATCTATTACTTAATAATTCATGTATCTATTACTTAACACATAGCCAATAGAAGCTTGATGAAAGATTGGCTATAAAGACTTATGTTTGCTCCCCAGACTTGTTTAATTCAATCAATTTCCTTTAGTCTTACACCATCAATCAGAGTGAGCAGAGCTTGGAAGTGCCATTTGGAAAGCAAAAGGAAAGCAAAATTAGTGTAAAACTCGAAAAACTTCTGCAGCAATTAGTCAAACTCAAGCACCATCAATAACCAGAAGTATGATCCATTTTAGCATCTAAATTTCGATTCTCTTGAAGAGTTTTATTCCTCATCTTTTAGAATCTATTTAAATCTTACACCTTCTACATATTAATTCAAATTCAGTGCGTACTTTTGGGACACCTTAATCCTAGTTTTACGTAGTTCAAATTCAAATACTGTGGGTATTTCTGTGACACCTCAACCCTCTTTGGATCTGTGAAGGAAAAGAACAAACCTTCGTAATATTGAAGGTGATTGTTAAAGTCAATTTGACATGTCTCTAGTTAATATTGAAGGTGATTGTGAAAGTCATTTTGACATGTGTTTGAATATTGAAGGTGATTTTTAAAGTCAATTTGACATGTCTCTAGTTAATATTGAAGGTGATTGTGAAAGTCATTTTGACATGTGTCTGGTTCACATATATTGAAGATCATTGTGAAAGTCATTTTGACATGTTTCTGGTTCCCATATTGAAGATGATTGTGAAAGTCATTTTGACATGTTTCTGGTTCACATCACAAACAGAAGACGTGGGCACAGGTTCAAGTTGAAGGTGATTGTGAAAGTGAGTATATTAATGTGATTCTGATTCTGAAAATGAGTATATGAATGTGAATGCCAATTGTGAAAGTGTTAATGCGACCAAAAATGTATCACGAAATATAAACCTCAATGTTTTGAAGCTGTTAATTGTCTCGAATTCTCAAAGAAAAGAGGAAGAAATATGTTTAAATACCGATACAAGCAGCGCGACCTTCTTTCAAAAGCTCTCAGTGAAAAAAGATTATCGTCCTCATTTAATGAATTCAGTTGCTAAGTCAAGGTAACCCCCTAAAAGCAACGGGATTTTACATGAAAACAGATGGACTGTTAGACAACTTCATATGCAGGTCGTCCAAGACATTCTTAGTCGTTTTAATATATTACCATGAATCCTGATCTTTGTAATCTAGATCTCCTTGAAGTCTAATTTACGATATCAAAACAGAATTGTTAATATCTCACGGAAAGTTATGCCTAGAACCAAAAACAACCAAAAGCTTGAAAGAAATCAAGTAAAGCTTTACATATATTTTGTGGATCAGCATTAATAACTAATACAGAGAAGTGTTGCTTGATTTTGTCTTGCACCAATTGGCCGCTAGCCAAAACTGGGCCGGCCGATGAAAATACTGATCAGGTTCTACAATGGAATATGCTTGAATACAATCAATATAAATTTCGATTCCCATGTTTCGTCTCAAACCTCGGGAACATTCCCCTGACTTAGATGTGCATATAGTTTCTGCTTTCAACACAAACTACGATCTGCTGTTTGGATCTGTAAACAAGTTCCCTGGACTGACTTTTGATCAGAAAATTGACGCAGAGGATCCATGATTTGCATCTAAATGGCAGATGGATTCCTGTGAGTAAGGAGCCCCAGTACATGCTCGAACAACGGAATATCACAGGCTATTCTGAGAGCTCCCTTCTGCGAATACCCCAACTCTCCTTCAGTCAAGTCCAGTAGGTCGGCAAAAAGAGGATGGTTTAAGTAGTGTATGCCCACAATGAAACGACGGCACTCGTTCCCTACGTAAATGGGTAGACATCCTGCTGGAACAATGGAGGAGATTGGCTGTGGAATTGATTCGGATGTTAACAATTTCGGCAACCTTTTCAATTTCTGCAAATGCTTTACAAGATTCCTCATATTGATAATCCCCTCACCGTAATTGATTTCAAGCACAAGTACTGAACCCAGACTCTTATTGATAATCCCCGGCGGACGCTACCAAAATCAACACAACCGAACTCAAATTGATATAAGACGAAAAGGAAGGAAGGTTCTCCCTGAGCAAGAAGACTTATCAGTCTCTTATAGGCAAACGGCGGAGTTGAAAAAATATAAAATAAAAAAACTATCGTGTTAGGTAAGGAAGAAAATGTGGTTGTTCCGTAAAGCATGGTGTCAGCAGCCTGCATGTGGTTTGATTCTGCTTAATATTATTTTTTCGTTTAATATCAAAGGTTCGGGACCCAGAGACGTGCTTTCCTTAGATAATGAATATTGAAGATTATATATAAATTATATTTGCGAGGCCTCTCAACAACTCATAATTATTAAATCATGGGAGAACGTGTGGAATCATAGGCGTTTTGATTGAAAGTTAGAGTTGTGCAGTACAGTGGCTGGATATAATATGGCCTCACTAACGTATGTACTTTTTATTCCACAATTCTATAAGTTAGAGATGTCTTTACAGTTGCACCGCCCTTCCCAACCTATCCGCTTATACGACCAATAATTTGGAAATAGTTATAGACGGCCAAAGCAACGCAGACATTATGTTTATCTCGTATTGTAAAGGTTTTCACTTTTATTCAAAACCTAATCAGAAATTCATAAATTGTGTGTTTGATATTATGTTTTCAAGCTCTTTTGAGGTTTGTGAGAATGTGAATCTACTTATACATAAAAATAATAAAATCATAAAATTATGATTTGACAAACAATTATATGAATTCCAACCAAAAATCCTTTAAGCCTTCGCTGCAATATAAAGTTCAAATGTTTTAACTACCATAACTCTTTAATATCTCGTTATGGATAGCATCACTCTCATTCTTATCCATTTATCATATATGTAGATTTTAACAATAGGTTGGGCAGGTTGGGCTCGTGCAGTGTGAGTCATTTACGTGTACTTAGGATAGAATAATCAGAATTCGGTTATTTATTTATAATGTATATAATTTTTTTTATTATTATTTTTTTAAATACATGATCTATTTATAACTTACTTTTCAATACTTTATGTAACTTAAAATTTGATGTTTAGTGTGTATTCTTGAGGAAGATCTAACCCAAAACAAGTTCCGTGTGTTTATTTAAATAATTGAGATTTTATTTTATAAGAAATAAAAGGCTTTGTTTAAATTTTCAAAGTTTTGGTAATTTTTGTTGGAATTCAATCATATAAATTTAGGTCAAAACACAATTTTTTTTTGTTTAAATTTCATTTCTGAATGTATAAATGGATTCAAGGTTTCATAAAACCCTAAGATATTTTGATTGTACAAAACTAACCACTTGTTAGTTCACGTCACCCAAATCATTTTCTTTGTATCATCTTTAATACCATTTTAGTAACTTACCTAGCCTTGAGCTAGGCAACAATATCTGTGGAATACACATAACATGAAACTTCTGCTAATTAAAGCCATTTTCTTCTTGTTATTTGTTTTTCCATAGCCCACAGTTACAATTTATAACAGATTTAGCTATTGTACTAACCATAAAACTTATGCATCTGAAGCATGTTAATAATCAACATGAAATGCAGCTAAATCATTCATTACATCAACATATAAGTCATTGTCATTCACTTTCATACACAATAATAATACATGTAAATAACTGAGTACAAGAAATAATATTTTTATTAACATGAATCGTGCAACCAATTGCTTGGGAGGGATGTTTCACCCAACCATAGAGTGATTGTTGGAAATATATACAACCAGTCACCCATGAGTTGAGGCTAGCAATCCACAAAAGAGGGTCGTCTCTCACAGTCTACTCACAACTCATAAATCTCTCAATCCAACTATGTTCTCCTATAGCTATCCTGACTTTTCCACTGGCTCTCTTCCGCTTGACCTGGCCAACCCAACGAATGAACCATTCATTTATAAAGGTCCCTCTAGCATAGGAAGTTAGGAAACTCTTAGCTCGGAATTCAAGGGAAACTGTTGCTAGGAAAACTATCAACAAATCAACGACAACCACTTGTTATTTCATTGAAACCCACATAGGAGTTGACTCTCCGGCCTCAGAATCAAACTCTTCAGTTCTCCAGCTCCAATTCACTCCAGTTACGCTCCAAAATTTGCCCTCCATGGTTGCATCGACTTCCAACTCTGTTTTCTTTCCCTTTGTTCACTTCCCATGCACAAACTTGATTGCATTCTCAAATTGCTCGAACTGTTGTTACTTGTCTCTCTTAACCCATACAAAATTTCTCTCTTTTTCTTGTCTTTCTTGACTCACACTCTTCCCCAAGTTGATTGTACTCAACCCCCATGTGCCCAATAACTTGAGGATGTGACCACTCACACCCACCCTCTTACATGTATTCAATGATTGGCTTTTGGAACACGCAATTAGAAAAAGGAAGGTTCATATACAAATAGCAATTTAGGAAAATAGTTTAAATCATTATACAGGGGTAATTACCCCCTTGGACCCCTCTTGGACATTATCCTAGACACTCCCCTCTCTTGTGGATTAATTCATCCCCCATCTCTTTTCCACATCCCCTTAGAAGTTGGCATCACATTTTATTAATAAAACATTCAAATACAATTCACATATTACATCGCTTGGCCATAGCCACATATTATATCTACATAAGAATTAATCAATCTCGATATTATAATGAAGATGTTACAAATTATGATTGTTTGATTATGTTCTAGAAAAGCCATAAATCACATGTTCAATCAATACTCAACATAAATGGTTTTTCAATCAAGTAAATCAATAACATAAAACATGTCCAATACAAACATAAGTTCCAAAATATTCATTCCCTTAAATAAAGGTGAGTATGATTTATTTGTCAAAACAAATTCAAGGTGATATGACATAGATTGATCAACCATTATAAACCATGATTTAAAAAAAATATGTTTAGATTTGTCTTATTTATAAAAGAAAATAAAACATTGTTTGAAAGAATATTTTTTTATATTTTACATTGGTCAATTCTTCAATCACGTCCACAATTGTAATGTCCCCATTTTGGGGCATTATAACTTTACAGATTGCTAAGCCTACCAGAGTAGCCAGATATGGGTGACAGAGAGTTCGGGAGATATTGAGGGGTTTTATTGGGCCCGACTTGCATCGTTCATCATCAGGATCCATTCCGCACAGCTTGGTTTTGGTTTTGTTGCATTCTGACAATTTCTGTGATTTTGAGTTATTATGCGTCATATCATAATTAATTTCACTAAGAAGGTCATAATGGGCATATTACTTGGAGAAACCTCTTAGTGTAATAGCACATAGGAATCGGGAAGAAGAGAACTACAGGACAAGATGATGAGAAGTGATTTTCAGTGGTCGGAGAAGCCATAAGGATGGATAAATCACTTTTTAGAGGTTAAATGATTAATTAATTAATTGATTGATTAAGTGATTTAATCAAGGAATAATAAAATAAAGTAAAAGTCACCTGGAGGGAAAAGGTCAACAACGAACTAGGGCTTTAGTAGTGAATTAGGGTTTTGGAAATCTATAAGAGAAGAGTGAGCGACCTAATTCATCAATATGTAGATTATGACTTGTCATTGAGGAGAAGAGGCACATCTCAGGAGAGATAGTTCAATGTATTCTAGGAGGAAGACACCAGTTGGCTGATTTTGGTATTGAAAGACACACCCTAGTTACGGAGAAGATCATCCAGGTCTTCCATCATTCTTCATTGATTCCAAAGTGCTCCCATATTCTGAGTATTATCTTTTAGTTTCTTATTTGTATTCCGGCTAAGATCCTTTTGTCTTTTGATCTAGTTGAGTGTTGTTATTTTATTAAGCCGGAGTTGCTTATTTATATTCTAGCTAAGATCCTTTGTCTGTTGATCTAGTCGAGTATTGTCAGTTTATTCAACTGCATTCGGCCATTTTGTAATCCACAGAGATATCATAATACAAACTTTGCAGTTCTTTGTCACGTTTATTATTTGTATGATCATTTATATGTTGTAAACCTTTGATCCTACACACACATTAGTAGTGTTTCCTAGACTAGCCAAGCCAGGAACATTACAGTGGTATCAGAGCTTCAGTCCTACTAGCCTGTGACTAAAGTCGATGAGTTCAGTGGGTGACCTAGAAGGCAAAGAGGATGTGGGGAGATAGATATGAGAGGCAAGAGGGCATCGGTAAGGCACCCATGGACCCAAAGGTAGCCTTCATGCAGGCACTCAATAATTTGGTAGTTAGTTAACAGACCATGATGCAGTCTTTGGCACAGTTGGTTGATAGATTAGCTATAATGGACACCCCGAGCAAAACAGCCCCACATGCAGCACAGGGGAACTTGGGGGTAGGCAGTAGACCCCAGACACCTACTCGCACATACACATCTTCAAGTAGGATTCCCGGACCATGGCTCCCTATTTTTCAGAGGGAACCACCAACAATAGTACAACAACCGTTAGCACACAAACTTCCCACTCAGACGAAAGACATTGCATAGTACAAGAGGGAGTATGTAGCGTTGGGTTGTGACTTCCATAATGACATGACACTAGTTGAGTACTGTGGACTTAGGGGCATGGACCATCCCAGAGAACCTCAAAGAGGAGGACAACAACAAAAACAGGGGCATAACATAGATTTCATTCAAAAATTTGGTAAACTCATTACACCTTCTTTTGATGGATCATATAAATGAACTGCCATAGTTGGGGTACAAAAGCTAGACATGTACTACAAGCTCAACCAGATGATCGAGAAGAAGGCTAGTGACTCTTGTGCATTTGAGGGACAGTTGGATGGACATGATGATATCGCATGTCCTTCATCTTCCCTGTCAGGAAATGTTGAGGATTCAACACTTCAACATAGTGGTGACACTTGTGAGGATTCATATGTGTTGGCACTTAGACATGATGCGATTAGGAGGTTGGATGACCTACCTATGGGTGTAGACATGGCTTCTAGGAAGTCATGTATAGAGGATGATGAGCTTCCTATGATGAGTGAGCCACATTACTCATCTTCTCGGTCACCTATGCTAGCCATGGTACATGAAGATATCAGTGGCATTCTTGATATGGTAGAGGAGCCTTGTGTGGGGATTGTACACAAGGGACATATGGATCTGTAGACCCAGGAGGAGAGATATGGTTTGGAGATAGTTGACCTTACACATACCTATCAGTATGAGGAGAGAGAGTCACCATTTTTGGAGATTCCATTGATGGACCAGGTTGTGGAGACCAAGATCTAATTTGGACACTTACTCCCAGGACCGATCTACAGTTATGAGGATGCACTCCTTATTGGTCGAGATGACCATAGCACATGTCTGGACACATCTGTATGGGATCCAGGTGCATATGATATTAGTAGGGTGAGTGCACAGGAGGATACAACTACCCATACAGGATATGGTGTGATTCAGATAGGGCTCGCAGTTGGTGATGGTGTGCAGTGGCATACAGGAGGACTCAATAGCATAGGGGACAGTGGGCAAATCAGTGCCTTATATTTTAAGGAGTTTGTTGTTGGAGATTCCATTGTTGACACTAGCAATGAGAGGCATGAGGTAGCACCTCAGCAAGATTTTGACCAGCAGTCACGACACTTGGCAGGACAGTTGAGAGTCAGTGAGGACATGAACATGGCAGCCACTAGATGCATTAATGATACACATGCATTGGTGGTAGGTTATTGTTGTAGGACCTCGATGGCACAAGATAGTATAGGTGGGGGACTTGTCATTGATGAATTCCATACACTCAGGGAGAGAGTGATTATTATGAGGGCTGACTACCAGCAGTTGTTGATGGACAAGGATTACATATTGGAGGTTGGCGAGATGTATCATAGGGCACTGAGGGAGAATGGGATTTAGGTGGAACGACTCACTCATGGGTTAGTGAGCACACAGAGATTCTTGGAAGGAAGACAAACATCCCTTCAAGAATCAGAGTTTAGATCAAAGGAGCTCCTTGAGGAAATTAGATAGAGATCCACTACATCTAGTTCAACAGAAAGTCAGATATATCCCTCAACTACATTGCGAGAGGATGTTGGTGGTTTAGTAGTGGAGCACCAGGTTAAGGAGGAGCATGAGGAGTACCCAGGATCACTGATGAGTATGGGGAGATATGATCCAAAGACACAAGAGGATGTCCATAGGTCACAGGGACCACCCTTTTCGAGGAGTTTTGAGACAGTTCAGCACACACATACACATGGGGATTCTAGAGCTAAGGGAAATTATGAGGACACTTCCATTTGTGTTCCACGATTGGTTGAACTTCATGTAGAGGATGACGCCATAGGACACCCAGGATCCATGATGTTGCAGGTGTATATAGAAGATCACATGAGTAGGCAGGGGCACACAGTGATGATTGGTAGTTCACAGAGACATACAGAGTTGTATAGTGGGATTTAGGGGGATGCACTGGATTGCAAGGAGGAGATGTACTTAGTAGAGCATGGAGATTCTTCTTCCTTGCAGAAGTATACATATCTAGGAGATCGCCTTCACCGCAGCGACAATTGCGTGACTGATGATGGATGGAGAATGATTGACCCGTAGTTGGTGGAGGTACCTATCATTGTACCCGACGGTTGGTGTTCAGTGATGAGTATAGGCGATTCTTTACCATGGGTACCGATGGAAGAGATTTTGGTTAAGTCCTTTGGATTGACCAAAGCATATGATACTTTGCAGTCCTACAATTGGTTGCAGATATTTATGATAGCCTTTCCCAATAATTTCATCATTAACATCAACATAGGGGGAGCTAGACAGTGGCAAGGGACATGGAGAGTTGGTAGGCCAAGACCACTTGACAGGAGTGTCTTGATTGCATTCATCAAGATAGGGGTGTATCATCAGGGGCAGACAGTTGAGGCCATGGGCATGATGGGGAGTATCCTAGGCCATGGGACAGAGGATATCTCAGAGGTTGCTACATATTCAAACTGTCATTGGGGTGAGGGTGGAGTGCTTTTGACAATTACCAGTAGTTAGTGGGGATTGGAAGTGATGAACTTCCAAATTTGACATGGGATCTGGGAGTCCATTTGGTCAATAGTTTGTTTCATCTTACGAGGATCCAGGAGTGGAGAGTCCAGTATGGATACTTTGAGCAGACACTCATGATTAGAGTAGAGCAGCATCGACATGATGGTCCCTATCAGAGACTAGCATGGGACCCTGGGATTACAGGACCGGACATATCATTGACTGATGGAGAAGAGTAGGCATTTGCAGGGGGGAGTCACTTTGATTTTCCATTGAGTTTCACTATTGGGGAGAGCACGTCACTAACTAGTCATTCATTGAGGTCTTGTAGTACCTCACTATGGCAACAACATGTTCAGTCGGTGGGGGTCATGTTTAGTTTGGTATGGTTTGGTAGGATAGACCCATTTCAGGTTGAGGCCATGTGTTATTTATAGGAGACTCATGGTGTTTATATGTTACAGAACTATAGTCCACAAGGCATTGTAGTTGACATTCTGATATGGGATCCAAGGATTGGAGTGCTTGGTAGTTTAGCATTTGATGGAGTTGAGTTTTGAATAGAGTGGTTACTCAGGGAGTTAACTAATATTCCTCGGCCATTGATCATTCTACTCATCAGGAGCATGTGGGTGTCATGTGTGGTGAGCACTTGGAGATACCACATTTTCATGGGAGTCTATCTTGTGTCACATAGATGGATATGGGACCCCAATATCATATGTAGTTAGTTTCAATTATTGCTTGAGGACAAGCAATATTTCGGCAGGGAGGATTGTAATGTCTCCATTTTGGGACATTATAACTTTACAGATTGCTATGCCTACCAGAGTAGCCAGATACGGGTGATAGAGAGTTCGAGAGATATTGAGGGGTTTTATTGAGCATGAATTTCATCGTTCATCATCAGGATCCATTCCACACAGCTTGGTTTTGGTTTCATTGCATTCTGATGATTTCCATAATTTTGAGTTATTATTGGTCATATCTTAATTAATTTCACTAAGAAGGTCATAATCGGCATATTACTTGGAGAAAACTCTTAGTGTAATAACGCATAGGAATTGGGAGGAAGAGAACTACAGGATAAGATGATGAGAAGTGACTTTCAGTGGTTGGAGAAGCCATAAGAATGGATAAATCACTTTTTAGAGGTAAAATGATTAATTAATTAATTAATTAAGTGATTTAATCCAGGAATAATAAAATAAAGTAAAAGTCACTTGGAGGGAAAAGGTCAACAACGAATTAGGGTTTTAGCAGTGAATTAGGGTTTTGGAAAGCTATAAGAGAAGAGTCAATGACCTAATTCATCATTATGCAGATTATGACTTGTCATTGAGGAGAGGAGGCACATCTCAGGAGAGATAGTTCAGTGTATTCCAGGAGGAAGACACTAGTTGGCTGATTTCGGTGTTGAAAGACACACCCTAGTCACTGAGAAGATCATCCACGTCTTCCATCATTCTTCATTGATTCTGCAGTGCTCCCATATTCCAAGTATTATCTTTTAGTTTCTTATTTGTATTCTGGCTAAGATCATTTTGTCTTTTGATCTAGCCGAGTGTTGTTATTTTATTTAGCCACAGTTGCTTATTTGTATTCCGGCTAATATCCTTTGTCTGTTGATTTAGTTGAGTATTGTCATTTTATTCAACCACATTCATCCATTTTGTAATCCATAGAGATATCATAATACAAACTTTGTAGTTCTTTGTCGCGTTTATTATTTGTATGATCATTTATATGCTGTAAACCTTTGATCCTACACACACATTAGCAGTGTTTCCTAGACTATCCAAGTCAGGAACATTACAGAAAAACCATAAATCACATGTTCAATCAATACTCAACATAAACGGTTTCTCAATCAAGTAAATCAATAACATAAAACCTGTCCAAAACAAACATAAGTTCCAAATCAAGTAAATTAATAATACAAGCATATCCAATACAAACATAAGTTCCAAAATATTCATTCCCTTAAATAAAGGTGAGTATGATTTATTTGTCAAAAAAAAATCACAGTGACATGACATAGCTTAATCAACCATTACAAACCATGAATTTAAAAAAATATGTTTAGATTTGTCTTATTTATAAAAAAAAATCAAACATTGTTTGAAAGAATATTTTTTTATATTTTACATTGGTTAATTCTTCAATCATGTACACAACAAGAAATCAAAATAAACATGTAGTATCAACTTTGTTTAGCGTTGAAAGTCTCATAAACATTTCTTTCCAAAGCAACCAAAGAAATATGTTAACTAGCATTGATAATTGAATGCATAAATATGTTGACTAGAATTAATGATTGAAAGCCTCAACATAACCATGCTGACTACGAAAGTATTAGCATTATTTCAAGCCAGTGCGAAATAAAAACCATATTTATGATACAATACCATATTTATAATAAATGTTGTGTTCATGCTATTTGTTTATGTAAATAAAATGTTTAAATATAGTTATTGTAAGACCTCTAGTGCTCCGGCATGGCGCATACTATCATCATGGGTGTGGAGACATGATGTCGACAATTTGGCTAAGAACGTGCTTGGTTTGTTGTGATGGAGGGAGCATTGGGCATACTTGGAAAGAGACATGATGAGTTCTAGAGAGGGTGCATTGAGCATGCTTAGCAAGTTGAACAATGAGTCCCTATATTTGGTAGCCTTGTTGCTTGACTCATGGGTGATGTCCACGTGATAGTGAAGACAATGTACCATCATGTAGGATGTGAGGACCAAGGAGGGAATCTTGTCAAGTATACTGAGCAACCAATCAATGAGATGCTATGTTAGGCTTGTTGGTGAACAATGTAGTGACTTGGAAATGTGGCATATTGTGTATTTTCCATGGCAAGGTGACATCGGTGGTATGTGAATTGAAGTTATTTTTATGTCTTACAAGAAGGGGCATGATCTTCAATGACTATAACGAGTCAGCCTAGATGGATGATAACACAATTGTGTATTGGGAAGTCGTTTGTATGTGTATTCCTAGCTCAATGGATGCATGTGTAGGTGTCGATGGTTGGGTGGTGATGGTGCAACATTGGCTATGGTCAAACAAGCATTCAAATTTCCGCATATCTAAATATGTTTGTCTTGGGTTCATTAGGACATGATGGTGAGACGTATTCTAAATGATACATGTGGGTTGTTGGTTAATCCAAACACGTAAGTTCATGTTGGTATCGCTCGGAAACTAGACTCCTTGAGTGGTATGAGATACTCAAGGGAAACAAGTATAGCCCCATGACAAGTGGTATCAAATCCTCATTTGAATTGACATTGTGGAACTCTCTCTTCACCACCACCAATACCCTTTTCATCAGTTAAGCTAATAGGGTTGTGTTGATGAGGACATTAATGATTTCAAGTGGGGGAGAATGTAATACCTCTAGTGAGGCACGGTGTGTGCTATGATCATGGGCACAAAGAAGTGATAGATTGACAAGTTGGCTAAGAGCACGCTCATTTTCGTGTAATGGAGGGTGCATCGGGAATACTTGGCAAGACGCACGGTGACTCCAAGAGAGGGTGTGTGAGGAATGACTAACAACTTGCACAACAAGTCTCTATATTTGGTAGTCTTCATGGCTGAATCATGCGTGATGTATATGAGGCAGTGAGGACAATGTATTGGCATGTAGGTTGGGAGGACCAAGGAGGAAGTCTTGTTGAGTAGGAAGAGAAACCAACTGACAAGACACTATGTTAGAATTCTTTATGGAGTATGGTACCACTTGGAAATGCAGTAGATTGTGTATCACCCATGGCAAGGTGAAATAGGTTGTATGTGCATTGAAGGTATGTGAATGCCTAATGAGAAGGGGCATGATCTTCTATGATTTTCATGAGTCAAACTAGATTGATGATAGCACGATTGCATGTTAAGAAGTGGGTTTTTTTAGTATGTTTTTCTTGGGGGAGGCACATGTAGGTGTCAATGTTGAAACATTGCTTATGGTGAAATGAGAATTCAAACTTGCACACACCATAATAACCTTGGTTTGGGTTTCCCATAATATGACAATGGGACATATTCTAGATGATATAATTAGGTTGTTGTTCAAGCCTAGTAGGTGAGGTCATTTCAGTTCTAGGAATTCTGCGATCAATAGTATTTGTGTGACATTCTTTTGGATTCATCGCAACAATTTAGCAATCGATATTTCAAACCAAACAAATGTGGTCCATCGTGAGGAAAAGATATGAAGAAAATAGGATTAGTAACATGATATTTATATGAAATATTAGGTTTAATCTATAGTAGAGAGTCGACTCATTATATAATGGAAAACCTAAATTATTTCAGTTTTATTACCTAGAATCAATTCTAATGGACAAGGTTGGGATCCAATTCTGACTAATCTTCCATCCATAATATCTATTTAGGTTTTGAGGTCATTTTTCAATTTATATGGCTTCCCTAAATTTCCTATTGTGATAATGATCTATTCTAGCAAGAATTTTTTCCTCTTCAATACAAATGTGATGTTTAGTCTTATTTGGGGGTTCAATACACGGGGGCATGTCAAGGAGAGGAGGGGAAGATGGGGATAGAGGATGCAGGTCATGGGAGTTTGTCTTCTTTTTTCGTCACTAAAATTTCTTTTAAATGTGATTTTTATTTTTATTTTAATTTAATTCTTTTTTGGTATGCTTCTAAAAAAAATTAGGAGGGTTGGAAGTTTTTTTCATTTAAAAAGAAATATATTTATTTATATTTTTTAATTGTTTAAAATGCATTTATTTATATTAAAAGTTTAATTTTCATTTTTCTATCCATTCTATTTTTTTTTCATTTTTACCCCTCGATCGAGTGATTAATTGAGGCACCAATGCCACTGCCATGTGAAGGATGAGGGATCGAGAACTATTCCTCCAACCATTACTCTTTGTACATGATAGTATGGTTTGGGATACTTAGCATCAAGGTGATGTGTGGGAGATCTACTCAAGGTTCAAAGTATTTTGATGAAGGAGCTCGATAGGATATTCTCTAGTATCCTACTACTCTACTATTCATGGAGGGAACTTATGGTTTCTTATTAATCTATAAGGATGCAATCATAATGGATTTTTGGACGATCATGGCCCCTAGTGGACATGGTTTTTTGAATCTTTGAAGGAGGGGTCGATAATTTGTTTTTTCTTAGAGTAGGGACTCTAGACCCTATCAATGTTCGAACAACCATATTTTTCAATTTGAAAGTCCCTCCAGTTCTCTAGGTGTTTTCCTCATCAGTTTCTACTCAACTCTTTATTTTGTTGGTTAGGCTTGTATGTTGGTGTTTCCCATTGTTACAACATCAATTTGCACCACATATGCATTGATGAAATGTTGGAATTTGCCTTTCCCACTTGCAAACATTAATCTCCTTTTTCCTCCTCTCGATTTATGAAAAAACATAATTTTCGGACATATGCGTGCCCTACCAACTATGCAAGGCACATACATATTGTAGGTTTCCCTTTTACAGGGTGCATACACCTTAATTTCGATAAAAAATGTATTTTGTGTCTTTTTTTTATCCATATTAAATCATTATATTTTTTTTCATCTATACTGATGGTTTCAGACTGGAAAAATTAGAGGAATCAACATATAGCGTCATTTTAGTGGCAGCTCCCAGTTTGGAAAATTGGGGTATGGAACCTTGCAGAGCCATTTTGAGGAATCAAGTGGAATTGTTTATGTTTAAAATTTTTCTATCACATCTCATACCTGATGTTTCTATTCTACACAACAAGGCCTTTCCAACAATGAAAAAATCACGCCAATTGGATCTCATATGTAAAAGTTATGCCTCCCACAAGTTGATGTATCCTATTAAGCACCATGGTACGAGAGGATGCCACGTGAATGAATATTACTCATGCATATGGAGCTAGCCACGTATGAAATTTCAAGAATATTCTAGAAGGTAGAAAAATCTATCACAATTGAGGGTTAACGAAGTAAAAAAACCTACCCCTAGATGGTTATCGGGCTATGTTAAATACTGGGCCACTAGGAAGAGAAGGGGTTTCATTATGTGTTATTCTATATTGTTCCATAGCATAGTAGAACAATTGAGACTAGGAAATTAGAGAGAATAAAAGAGGGGGTTAATGTTTTGTATCATCTTAATAGGTCATGGGCCTTAGGTAACTTCATAGACAGTGTCATCTCCTTTGTAGTTGAACTATTTCCATACCAAAGAAAAGACAGAAGAGAAAACTCACCTTCTAGATGGGTTTTCTCCCATTAGGGTTTCCTAGGGAAAATATTTGTTTTATTTTATGGATGGTGTGTGATTGTATCTTAATGTTCTCTATACTCTATATTTTATCTATTTCATGCATAAGAAAAAAATGAGTAACTAAATATGTTGGAATATAAAGGAATTTCACCTTCATAGTGTATATTTTAGTTTCGTTTATCATATATGTTCTAATGAAATGTTCCAGTGGAATATTCACAGTAGTTTATAGACTCATATTGGTATCAGACTAGGTTTTATTTTAGGTATTTTTAGGAAGTTGTAGGATCCAGGAACCAACTTAAAGAGAATTTGTATAAACCCTAGCCATGGTGGGTGAGTTTATTCATAACAACCGTCACGATCTATTAGAAGAGAGATTTGAGATATTGGAAGTGCAAGTTTCCGACATTAGTTGCAATATGACCATTCTTATGGTGGATCTAGCAAGCAAGCTTATATGTTCAAGGATGATGGAGGATCTAACTGAGAAATCAGATCAGAGGGGAAATTGGGAGTTGAAGAAGACTCAGAAAAGGAGTGATTAAAAAAGGATCCAGATAAGGCTAAGAAAAAATCAAGATGGACAAAATCAACTCATAATGCTCAGAATGGCTTTAGTAGACAACAAAAGGGTAAAAATTCAAAATTCTGAAAACTTAGTTAAAATGGCATGACCAGGAATAGCGCGCCACAATATTTCTAATGGTGCAAATGGCTCGTCAACTGGAATTACGGATCAAAAGTTATAAGCAGTCAAAGTTCAGTTAAACTTGGTCAAGAGTCAAAAAGTCAAAGTGACATGTGGCACCACTGCAAGGGTCACATGTGGCACCACTGCAAAGGTGACACATGGAACGTCCGTATAGCTGAGTTGGAAAGATGACATGGAAAGGATGGTAGACATGTGGGCAAGTTAGGTGATGACACATGTCAGCTTCCTGGGAAAATCAGATTGTGACAAGTGGCAGTTTTGTGGACAAATTATATGGTGCCATGTGGCCCAGTCATGGGCTTCCACATGGAACCCCTCCAATGTTTGATTTGTAAACGTTTATATGACTCCCAAAGAGTCAAACACATGACCTCTCACTAGCCCAAAGGCCCCACAAATCCACGCTACCAATACACCAAACTTTAGTCCTTATTTGTAATATGTTTGAAATTACATTTAAGTTTAAACTTTGGAATAAGCACCAAAGGAAAGGGGCTAGGCCTTTGGCCCAACCCCTGATCACATGATTTATCCCATATGACCAAAACCTTCCGCCAACTTAGGGGCTTATCCCAACCGTCCACAAAATTTAGCATATTCCACTATATTTAGAACATCCGACCATTTAACCGCCCGCCAAAACCTCCGCCAAAATTAGAGGAGCACGCCGACAATATGATAAAAGGGGGAGTCCATGGGATTTGACCCTGGAACCTCCCCAATAACCTACTCCTTAACTTAGGCTCCATAGCCAATGTGCCAACCTCCTCATTATTTCATAATCGTAGGACAAAGTGTATAAGAAGGGGTTCGGGCAGTGCATTCAACACATAGCACAAGAGAGGCAGGCCAAGCATATCCGTACAATATGGATTTTTGCACAGTTTTCAAGGTTGGGCATGGATTTCAAGATTTGTCCAGTTATTTATTGTAGGAGAAGTGGCACGCAAACCGAGGCAAGGGTGCCTCTTGGGAAAAAAATTGTCTGAGTCGGATCGAGGCGTGGAGACAATTAATTTTAGGTAAAATGACACCATGAATGTAGTGGTGGTGTTATTTTTCTGATCTGAGAAAATATTTTGTAGATTAACTCCATAATGAGGTATACTTATGTATTTTTCCGAATTCTTTTCTGGAGTTAATAAAAATACCTACCCATTTGAGAAAAGGACCCAGAGACGTAGTCCACCAGGGATGAATTCCATTATCAACTTATTTATGTTGATATTGCATGATTATGTCTCTTTCCTTTTGATATTTTCCTTCTTTATGGTGTACTTTAGTTTATGCTCATTTAATACAGCTCTTTAATAAGTCACCCGACGAAAAGATCCTGGATCAAGGAATCTTCGAAAGAATTTGAGAAAGATAATCCAAGTTTGAGTGACATTAAGACTTCATATTCCTCATTCAATATGGAAGTGAAAGTGTACCTAAATCCATATCAAGGCGAGATTGATTCATTAAAACTAAATCATTGGTTGGAACAACTAGATGTTTATTTTAGAATTCTCTATATAGATGAAACACAGAATATTTCATTTTCTAGATTGAAGTTATAGGGCCATGCTTTAACCTAGTTGGAAATCCATATGGAAACACTTAGGATGGAGGGTGATCCTCTAGTAACTAGGTGGGAGTACTTCAAAACCCTCATCAAGTAAAAATTCTACCCTATCATATATGTATAGGAGAAATGGATCCAGTGGCACTATTTTAGATAGAGGAAGGGCATATTGTACAATAGTACACAGCTACATTCAGAAATATATTCAGAAATATGTTTATCATGTTGGGTATCTATCCCTAGAACCTAGATGTACTCGTCAAGTATTAGGGGGGTTTACACAATCACCTACGAAATAAGGTGATGTTCCTCAAGCACAAGACAATAGATAAACTATGTGTAAAAACACATTACTTGGAAAACATAAGACAAAATAATGGGCATCCAAGTGGCTTGAAGAAGAAAGAACACCAGGAAGCTTCCAAGGAGGGGAAGAAGAAGTGGAAAGAGGGAAAATATAAGAAGACAATTACCACTACACATCAATGCAAGGATTATATAAACCATTGAAATCATTGCAATGTTAATGGCCACACTGAGAAAAAGTTATGGAAACTACATCTAGAGCTAAATCGAAGAGCTGAAAGAAGGACATAAAGAAAAAGATCCTTCTAGCCACATATTCAAGTAATAATGTGGAAAGTAGTTTAGATGTGGATAAAAATATCCTCTGCACATCTCTCCAGAAGGAGGTTAATCTAAGTAGCCTTCATCACTACGAAGATATGGATATGAACAAGCTCTTCCACGTCAAGATTCAGGTCAAGGAGACCAACATATATGCTATGTTCTACTCTGTTTCACAAGACAATATTATAGTGGTGGATCTAGTCAACAAGCATGGACTGGAGGTTTACGATAATGTTGGACCATATCCATTGGTTTGGGTAAAAAAGGATGCAAAAATTAAGGTAACAAAGAAATGCAAGATTAAATTTTCTTTAAAAGTGTTGAGTTTATAAATGAAGCATAATTGGATGTAGTACCACTAGATGTATCCAAAGTAGTATTTGGAAGCCCTTGCATGTATATGAGGGATTCCATATTCATGCAAAGAGTCAATCAGTACTATATCATCAAGCATGGGAAATACTTCATCATCAACATGCACAAATTAAATTAAAAAAATTCTCTGGTAAGTGCCAATAAAGCTAAGAAATTGATTAGTTCTAGCAAGAAATAATTTTTTACTTTTTAAAAGAAAAAATTAGTTTGGTAAAGATTCGTTAAAAGAAAAACAATCCCTGCTAGGGTTTACTAAAGAGTGGTGTAGACCCCTTGACCCTCTAGTCGAGATCCGCACAAGATCGTTCTAAATTCTCCTCAAGCTGAAGAAACTATTTTGGTTCCCAACAGGAACCTTCAAGGAATCCACAGGTCCTTCATGAAAACCCTCCCTGCGCAACTTAACAAAAGGTGGGAGCCTTACATCTCCATGCAACCACAACTTGGCCTTAGCGCAAGCGCTTTTTGCAACTCACGAGTTCGTGAGTCCAAGACCCTCGACTCCTCTTTATCCAAACGCCAATACCCGAGATGCAATATAGGTATGGCTCCTCCTTGTTAGCGCCTTCCACACATAACCACTGGATAGGGATAAGTGCTAGCACTACTTGCAACTCGTGACTTCATGAATTGGAGTGTTGAACCCTCGTGCTCCTCTGTTGCGAATCCTCGAAACATGATAGGTCAACAATGGGTTGACTCCTTCCCAGGCAACGTGTGTCCACCACCTGTCGCACGCTTCCACCTTTCTCTTGGTGATTTTTGTTACGCCACCTATGAACCACGTGGTCCCCACCTAACGGACATGATACATGTTCGCATGAGCCCCTGGCGCTCGACACTTTGCGAGTTCTACAGTCGAAAAGAAATCCTTTCAACCTCGAACGTCCAATACGTGATACCCCGTGAAGTTTTTGATCCAACGGTTCTCTCGTGGCTTGTATCCAATGGTTTGGATCTCCTTCCCTACTCCTCACAACTCGGGATGAAACCAAGAATTTGGTGTGCCCTCCAAACTCACGAACCCCGAATTCACAAAATGATCCAATGACATGTGTTGAAATGAGATCAACAACTCTTATTGACCACGATCAACAGTTCATGTTGATTCTTTATACTTGGGTGGAGAGTTCGTCCAACTCCTAACCACCTTACAAATCCACTAGATCCTATGGTCCTCGCGACTTCGCGAGTTCTTCACAGAGAATTTTGATTGTCCATTCTACTCTTATGTGTGGCTTCCTAGGGATTAAACCCCTCGCACCTTCTTTTGGATCTAACGGATATCGGGCCTTAGTGCTAGATCTGATGGCCTAGATCCTTTTTCATGTGCACATCCCAGGGACTAAACCCCATGCACGTATCCTTGATCCAACGGCTCTCAGGCCACTGCACTCCAGATCCAACGGCTACTGTTTCTCTTTCCTAAGCACACCCTCTCTCCGAGCCTCGAAATATTTCGAACACTTCAAAGGATGAAAGCTTTGTCCTTTATCCCATGAGTCCACGACTTTAGCCTCGCCTGTGTTACTAAAAGCCCTTCCCTCCTAAGCTTTCTTCACTCTAAAACATCAAAGGGATTCTCGACCTCTGTACTCCTTGCAGGGTCCCTGCACACAACTATGTTATTTGTTCTGATATTTTCCTTCTTGCACCTCTAAAGGATCCAACCCTTGCCTTCTCCTTCAAATGGAGATTGGTGCCCTTTTGAAAGCCTCCTGTTCAAGCACTCCTTATTGAGCCTACAGGGTGTTCAATAACCTTGCGAGTGTCTTCCTTGTGACACTTCCCTTATCTCAGAACTCGAAAAAGAGTTCTTCTCAGTGCATTCCTTGCACTCGCTCTATGCCCACCTAGCAGAGATTCTATGGAATCTTCGGTGACTCTGTATTCTCACTGAACTCGACATAGAGTTTCTTCTATGCACCCTGTGCATCCACTCAATGCCCTCTTCACGGAGTCTCATAGAATTCTCAGAAATTTTATCTTCCCTATGCCCTCCTCTGCACAGTTCTTCCTTCAAGGTGTTCAACAACCTTGAGGCCTCCTCCTTGAGTCAATGACTTCCTTTGGTGTGCCCTCCTGGCATGTCTTTGTCTAAAATTCGACAGAATTCAGAAGTGCACTCTATGCACTGGCTTACAGAACCCACAGTGTTCTGTCATGCAACATCTTACATGAAGACAAAAAGAACCAGACCTGGAATCAAAGAACGCAAAAGACAATGACTTCTGTCTGTAACCTACAAATCCAAACTAACACACATCTACAACATATCATAAACGCATAAAGACATTCATCAACATACACATAATAACATGCAAGAAAAACTGCTCTGGTTGTATTAATATGAAATGCCTCTTTACAATGTGAGCTTGGACTGCAACAGAGTCACATATTTCTCTCTTCTCCCTATTCTTTCTTCTACTCTTCCTTTTTTCTATCTAGATACAAAGAAGATATTTTTACAAAGAGGGGCTCCTCAAGATCTTCCCTCCATCTCACCAACTCTTATTAAATTACATTGAATTACATTGAATGGTTGTCTAGTCCAAATCAGATCTAGATCTCAGCCTTACAACCATTGAAGGCAACCTTTATCTAAAGCATGTGCACATGCATGTCTTTTTGGCTCTACCAGCCTTACAACATTTAATACAATTTTTCAAAATTTGAAAAATGAGAGGGCTACGCCTCTCTCCTTCCATTGAATGTGTGCTTTGATGTGTTGGCTAGCTGGTGCTTGATGACATTGGAGCGATGCTCCTACATCATACTCCTCAGTTGAAAAAATCATGAGCTCCTGCTCATGAGCTTCCCAGCACCGCTATTGAAACCCACCTGGATCCCAAACAGTTCTCTGGAGTTGTCCATCTGCTTCACTGCTTCATTGTTGTTGTTGTTGTTGCTACTATGTTTCTATGCTTGGTTCTCCTCTGCTCAACTTGCCCTCACTAGAATTTTATGTTGCATACCTCGACATCAGCCTTCTAATCTTCTCAATCTCCTTGTCCAGCTTCTCCCATGGATGGCCAGCTCTATCAAGTCTTCTCGGTTGCATTATCTCTTTGCAAATGGGTAGATAAATTAGATCCCCCTTCCTATCTTCTTCCTCTATGGCCTCAACTTGCCACTCTGCTGCAAAATTCAGTTTTGCAATATAATCACCGAGTCTCTTCTTAGCTTCCCCTTCTCACAACTTTGCTTCTGCCAGTTCTCCTGCTAGTGCATCTCCAGCTTCCTCTAGCTGCTCCTCAGACTTGAATTTTGATTCACCTTCTGCTTCAGACCTCAGCGTTGCAGTCATCATATGTTCAACTCCCTGGCTGAAATTTCTGAGCGATTCCTCGGAATGCTCCTCTGCTAACATCTGCATGATTGTCTTCTCATGGCAGTCATCTAGTGGCTCTGGATGGTTTAACCAATCCTCCAACATTTCCAACTCCATCTTCCATGGAGTGAGAATCTTATCTATGTGCTCCTCTTCTTTTCCTTGGGCAGATTATGATATCTTCTCCTTTGTCGTAATAGTCACCACTGGTTGTCTTTCTGTTGTTGCTGCATTGGAAGCACACATGCTAGCCTCAACTGGGCTATATGGCATCAATACCTTTATCCCTCCAATCATCAAAATTCTCTTCTAATCTTCCTTCTTTATCAGTTGTCCTTGGTGATATGAACTCACCTCTGAGCTCATATTCTTTGCCAGTTCCTCTCGCTAATCCAAACACATCCCTGAGTTCATGAGACTTTCAAACAGTCTCATCTTCTCTCCCTTTCCCACCTGGAAATATGTGATTTCCTCTTCGCCCTCCTGGAAGTATATGAGATCAATCGATCCCATCTCCATCAA
>JZKD02S1713094.1:221080-236770 GCA_000966675.3 Picea glauca
TCTATTGGAAAAAGAGGTTGTCCTATTTGTTCAAAAATAGTTTGCTTTTCTTTTTTTCTTTCCTACAGAAGATATTTCTGATTGTATTTGTTTCTTCTTTACTTCATGAGCCAGTAGAACTTGTCTTTATATGAGAGTTAGACTTTGTCTTGAACGTTGATTTTCCTCTAATTCCTAGAAAGTGATTTTTCCAGCAGTTGGTGTAGTAGATTTGTATCTTTCAGTTGTAGATGTTCCTGTTCCTACAGATGGTTGATTAGTTTTTGGGGGGTTTTCTTTTAAAAATCTGCCTTTATCATCCCTAAGTTTAGACATAGAGAAACATAACTTAAAATTAATTCTATGTTGTGTTTTTTTATTTTATGTATATATGTTTTTTTTTAATCCTATCTCTAAATGTGCCTCCCTGGAAACAACGCAAAAATGTTAGGCTCCAATCTACTGATGTAAATTAGAGTGCAAATGATTGTCAATCTAGTGTTTGTAAGACTTAGAGGCACATCCAAAATATATGGATTTAGAGATAACTTTTTATTCTTTAATGGGAATAAACCAAAACCTATTCTAAGGGTTGAATATGGAAGAAATGCTAAGCTTTTGTTCAGAAGTCCTATTCATAGATCTCATAACAGTAATCAACAATTTCTTTCCTAAATAGTATCAACAGTAAGCATTCAAGAGATGTTTGAATTAGTTCTAAGACTTATCAAATGCTAGAAGGACAAAACTCTTATTCAATAGATGCATTCATTATCTTTTTTCGTTCATTAGAAACTACCATCAATTTAAATCAAAAGTACTGAAAGCGTAAATAACTCAAAAATCATTCATGATTATCTTAATGCTTGAAGGCAAACCACACATTGAATTCTTATTCAAGAAATCATTCACAATATGAGTAAGGATTTGAAACATTAAGCATATGACTTAGATATGGAATTCATCTAACTACAATAAGATATGAATAAAACTCATATACAACAAGATCTAATCTAAAACATGTATCAAAGATTACTTGAAAAGAACATAAAGAAACAGTGTACTAGTTTGGCAAAGGGGGCTCTCCAATGCTTCACTTGTACACTTGAGTTGTCTCAGCTAAGAAAGAGCTCCAACAGCATTCAAATCATCATATCATAGGCATTATCAAGAACAAAATGCAGAACTGATCTCAAGATTGCAAATTCCAAAGTTTCTTCATTCACATTCAAGGTTTCCATACTAGTCTATGCTTTAGAGTATTTATACAAGATTTTAAAACTAAAAATGCTAATAAATCTCCTAAATATCATGATCAGATCCATGATATATTCTAGGAAGGTCGAATTCCCCCTTCGGATCCATAATATATGACCAAATCCCACGAAAATCCAAAACTGTCCATGACTTAAGGCTAAAACAGGGTATTTTCTGTTGAAGTGGCCCTGTTTGACTAGCGTTGACTGGACACCTGGAAGGATCAGATCTTGAAGATGATAGCTCATTATCCATCCTTGTACATCAGAGATCATGACCCAAGTCTTATATTTCACCCAGGTGTCCTGCAAGTACACGAACCTAGGAGCAATTACGTGAATTAGTCAAATCCTGTAATTTCTGATAAATTTTCAATTTTAATGCCAAAATTTAGAAAACTCAATTCTTAAGCTAAAGAATGATAAATATACCTTGAACAAGCTGTTTTATGGAAAATATGGAATGAAATGAAGGCAAAATGGATGGATATAGAGGCAAAAGTGTAGTTTATAGAGTAAAAAGGAAGCATAAAAATGTACTCAATGGCATACAAAGAGGCATAACCAGAAAATGAGGACTTCAAGGAGGTGTTTGAAAAGCTAAAGGGATAAATTCATATAGAATAAGGTGATATTAAGGATGACTATCATTTCTAGAATGGCTTACTCTACAATATTGACAAGTTCTATGTCCCTAAAGGTGAACGTTTGCAACTTATAAGAGAGGATCACACCTCCAAGGTTGTGAGACATTTTGGTGTTGGGAAGATAGTTTCCAACTTGTAGAGGTATGTGTACTCAGATAAAATGAAATAATATGCATAATGTTATATTATAGGATGTATATTGTGTTCTACCATCAAGCCTCGTACTAGAAAACAAGGTCTATACCATCACTTACCTATAGCCACTCGACCTTGGATTTTGTATGAGGTTTAGCAACAACCAGGAAGAGACATGACTATCTATTTGTGGAAGTTGATAGGCTAATCATGTTAGGATATTTAAAAAATTAGGAGTTAGTTAAGATCAACTTGGTATAATGTGTCGTTAGGTAAAACTGTATTTATTTTGTATGCATTTATAGTTAGGTAATCCAACGGTCATGATATGTTCCCAACATAGAGTGATTTGATGGTTCATATTCTCCTCAATATTAATGGATACATTGATCCATGGATTGACACTCGAATGGTCCATGATCTCTATTTAAAGAGCATGGAGGGTCATTTTCTGATGATTGATTATGAGAATCTCTATTGTAAATCTCTTTGTAATATTTTTATTTTTCATTAATAAATTTCTCCAAGTGGCTGCATTGGTTGGGCCCATGTCCGTTTCCGCACATGGGATTTACCACGTAAAAACATCGATGAAATTATCTTTGATCTAGTTGTGTGTTTTGTTACTGAAGGTTTTCATTCTTTTTTGGAATACCCGTGTTGTTAGACATGGTATCAAAGAGAATTTAAAGACTTGCTCCCATTGCAGGTCGGGACATTGAAGTCATGTGATTGCCTCTCTAGTTTCTACAATTTTCATACATTTTTGGGCTAAGAGGAATGTTCCATTGCATCCAGAGCGCTTGTTTAATTTAGGATCTATTTTAGTTTCACTCAAAAATGTTTCCATTTAGAAAAGATACAACCATTTCAATCAGATCTAGTGGTATAAATTCTTAATATTCCCTTTTAAATTTTTGCAAAGATAATATTTCACTTTTATTTTTTTTATTTCATGGTTTCTACTCTTTTTGATCTCTGTATTCTCTTTTCCCCTTGCTCTATGCGATATTGGAAAATCAGAAATGCATCCAAAAGGGTTTTCATGTCTATAGATGCTCTTTGTTGTGCGCTCTCTGTGATCTCGGTAAATCAGAAATAGAGGAAAAACTTGAATTTTTTGGGTAAGTTAATCGAGATCTAATGTTTGTTGTCATAGAGAACAAAACTTTTTTTCTTGGTTGAATTTTTTTTTATGAGCACGCTCTCCAAGGACGTCTTAAACAAAAACAACCTCAATCCTCCATGTAAACAATATAATATGTTTTGCACTAACTCGCTTGGTTAAAATTTTATTTATTAAGTAAGAGGTCTTGAGTTCAAGTCTATTTTTTGTTACATTTTTTGAAAAATTCCATGCATCCATTGTAAAGTATATTTCACTTAAATTATAAAAGTGAATCCCTATAAGTAGCTTTAATAATTTATTTTAAGTTATTTATTTTTCATGCAACTTTCATTTATATAGTAACTTCATTGTAAAAACAATCATTGCTTATTCTATGAAAGTGGGTCACTTCATAATCAACTTATTTGTAAAAGTGAGGTTATCAAAATGAGGGGCATCACCACATGGACCAAATTTTACTTTCCTCATGGCTCTTTGGTTACCATTTATTCCTTTTTACAAAAGGGCTTAACGTTCACATTTGAATTTTGTTTTTAGTGTCATGATTTTTTAAATAGCCTATTTTTGTGAGACAATTCTATCCAAACCATCAATTTCAATTTTTAAATCTACATTCTCTACATACTTAATATGGCTTATCAAAGTGACATTTTTCTTACCAGTACCAACTACTTCTCAGGGAAATCCCATATGGAGGATGTAATATTAATAAGTAAAGGACTATATCAGATTACCTCAGTAAAAAGAAAAAAAACCCATTGGTGATGACAAGTATGCCAAATGGATTCGTAGGAATGAAAAATCATGTGGACTAATCAGAATTACCAACTCTCCTAATTTAAGGTTTCATCTTGAAGGGCTTCATGCCCCAAATAAAGAGTTAGAAAATCTTGCAATAATATTTGGTAAACACAATATTATTTGATCCCACCAGTTAGAAAATTAGTTAAGAATTTAATTCCATGTTATTTTCCTTACATTGAAGATTACTTGTCTAAGTTCAAAACACTTTTACTTTTGTGTGTAAAATGTGAACTATATTTGAAGGAATATTGATGCTTATATGTTATTCTTGCTAAGATAGGTAGTGTACATTTTGTTTTTGTATCTACCTTTTATTCCACTAGATAATCTCTAGCGGTTTCTTATAAAGAACCCTCTCTTAAGTCCTTCTATGATGCTCTAATTTGAGAGAAAGATAAACTTGTGTACCTTGGATTTATCATCATTATAGGTACATCCAACAAAGACTTAGCAGCCCAAAAGACAGATAAATCCAAGAATCCTAAGAAGTAGCATCCTTGCCACAACAACAAGAAAAATAAGGGTCCCAAACCCTCTCATCCAACTTCCACTCCTAAGGGTGACAAAGAAGAAAATTTTAAAAATAAGAAGACTCACAAAAAATGAAAATTTTGTGACAAAGATGATCATGTGGAGTCCAAATGTTTTAAGAATACAAAAGCTTTGGAATCAAGGATGAAGAATCACAACATCAATATTGGTTCTTCTTATTCTCATGGACATGCACTTTCTACTTCCATTTTCGTCTTCAATGCAACTTCTACTTCTTCTTCTATTGAGGGACTTATTTATTCTGGAGAATATTATCATATGGCTAAGGATAAAGCCATATTTTTTTCTTTAAATTAATGTAACACGAAGAAAATATTTGTTGGTGATGATATATCTCTTAGTGTTGTAGGGTCTAGAACAATTCTGATAGATAATCTTCATTTCAATGATGTATTATTTGTTCCAAGTATTTCCTACAACCTTCTATCAATATATCAGACCACTAATTCAGGTGAAAGTAAAACTGTAGATTTTTCACCTCACCAAGTTGTAATCAAGGATCTAAAAGATACTAAGCATGTCCTTGCAATGGAAATTGTTGATGATGTTTCTGGGTTGTACAAGTTTGACGTTTTTTGGTCATCATATTTTTCCATGAGCAGGTTTGTCATCTAAACTATCAATCATTGCAGAAACTATGTAATCAACATATAGAGACTGGTCATCCTCTTCTTTATTGTATAGATAGTGTTTGTGTCAGATTGTACAAGTTTATCGTGCATTGGTTGTACAAGTTTATTGTATAGATAGTTTGTGTTTATTGTATAGATAGTTTATATAGACCGTTTTTGACAAATGTTCCTCTTTGAATGCCTCGAACCATTCCCAAAATAAGTCACTTATGTGTATTTTGAAGTGTAGCATGGACTCACATTCTCGATGAGAAAAGGAAATCCTTTTAGCCTAAAAGTGAGAAGTGTATTTTTGTTGAATATTCTAAAAATGTCAAAGGTTACAAACTTCTTCAACCTCATTCCAATGAAATTATTATTATAAGAGATGTTAATTTTGATGAAAATCTATTAGCCTCCAAGCCTAATTCAACATTTGCATTGTCTTCGTCCTGCAATCCATCTTCAACGTTTATGCCTTCTTCTATTCCTATTCTGGTTTCTTCTGATGATGATGATGACACTAAGGATGAAAACACACCTCCTCCTGCTCACCTTCCTCTAAATGAGTCCAATGAACATGAACATACAACAACATCATGACTTCCTATATGGATCCATTCAACAAGATAAGTAGTTGGTGATCCTTTAGATTAGCATTGACCTCGTAAACAATTCCAACAAGTCCATTATATTTTGGATCAATTTTTAGAGACTATCCATAGACATTTCTATTATCTTTGGGTCATCCATATTAGGATACAACAATGAATCAAGATTATTTCTCTTTTATGGAAAATGATACTTGGGATCTTGTACCTCTTTCGAAAGGAAGAAAACTTATTAGATGTAAATGGGTGTACAAAAATAGGTATGTTTCATATGGAAGTTTTGAAATACATAAGGCTTGGTTAGTTTCCAAAGGATTCTCTCAAGTTTAATACAATGACTATAATGAAACCTTTTACACTTTAGCCAAAATGAATTCAATGTGCCTTGCTCTATCCCTTGAAACCTCACATAAATGGTAGGTCCATTGGATGGATGTTAAATCCACCTTCTTGCATGGGGATTTGCAAGAACAAATATACATGGAACAACCTCCTAGATATGTATAGAATCAATCCAGCTCTGTTTGTAACATAAAGTAATCTCTTTTTGTTCTAAATAAAGATCCTTGAGGTTGGTATGCCAAAATGGAAAACTTTCTTCTTGACAAAAGTTTTTTTAGATTCCATTCTAATCCTAATTTCTAGACAAATAAAGTAGGAATCCATCTCATAATCCTTTCTCTTTATGTTGATGATATTATCATCATTGGTAGTGACCCAAAACTTTTAAACCATGTGAAAACTAGCCTTAATAGGAAATTTGAAATTACATAATTCGGATATTTGAACTATTTCCTTGGCCTCCAAGTTTTGTAAACAAAGGATGAAATTTTTCTTTCCATGTATAAGTATTTTTGTGACCTTCTTTGTCTTTTTCACATGGAGGATTAAAAACCACCCCCTTCTCCCTTCCATTCTAGAATCAAACTTGATACCACCTGTACTTCTTCAAAAGTTGATGCCACTTTGTACCATCAACTAGTTATTAGCCTCTTATACTTGACTGATACATGTCTGAATCTTTCTTTTGTTGTTGGTCTTGTTTCCTGGTATATGAAAACACCCCATGAAATCCACTGTAATGTAGTTAAAACGATACTTCAATATGTTTGTGGTATAGTTCTAGTCAGTATATATTACAACTAAATGGGGACTTATTTATTGGTTGGTTTCATTGTTTTAGATTGGCCAACGACCCTGATGATCGAAAGTGTACTTCAGATAATGTTTTCAAATTTGGTTCATGAACTATCACTTGGACCTATAAGAAACAATTGGATATTCCTCTTTCTTCAGCAAAAGCATAGTACAAAGCAGTGGTTAATGAAATTCAATAAGCCTTCTGGCTTCCATAGATCCTTTCATAGTTTGGATTCCAACAACAACATCTAAAAACCCTCTGGTGTGACAATCAGAGTGCCATTAAGATCCTTAAAGACCTAGTTCAATATCAATGCAAAAAATACATTGAGCTACAAATGCACTTCATCTGAAAGCTCATTCATGATAAAGTTATCGATCTTCTCTTTTACCTTACAAAAGATCAAGTTACTAACATATTCACAAAGTTTGTTATAGAAGAAAATTTTTCCAAACTTCGATCTATGTTAGTAGTTCATGGGGTTGTCATTAAGGGGGGATAGGCTCTAATACTTCACTCCTTCTCTTATTTTCTCACCTTGGTAAATCCTTCAATCCTACCAAAGTTATTCTTAAGGGGTGATGTTAGAATATTTAGACACTTAGGAGTTAGTTAAAATCAACTTGGTCTAATGTGGCATTAGGTAAAAGTGTGTTTCTTTAGTATGTATTAGTATGCATTTGTATTTAGGAAATCCGACAGTCACAATATGTTCCCGACATAGAGTGATATGATGGTTCATATTATCCTTGATATCAATAACTACATTGATATGGGTCTTATCACATGATTGGTCTATGATCTCTATTTAAAGAGCATGGAGGTTCATTTGTTGATCATCGATTGTGAGAAAATATCTTGTAAAAATCTCTGTAATATTTTTCTTCTGCATTAATAAATATCTTCGAGTGGCCAAGTTGGTTGGGGTTGTGGATCTTTCCTCACATGGGATTTTTCTTCTGCATTAATAAATATCTTCGAGTGGCCAAGTTGGTTGGGGTTGTGGATCTTTCCTCACATGGGATTTACCACTTAAAAACATTGATGTGTTGATATTTGAAATGGTTGTGTGAGTGGTTACTGCAGGTGTTTATCCTCTGTTAGAATGCATGTTCTATCAAACACAAGAAAATGTGCACTCTCATGCCTTGTAAAAAGACCATGAACGAAGAAGAAGTAGAAAACAAGTTCTTTGAATGGGTATGGGTTCACTTTGGGATACCAAAGAGCATCATATCAGACATTGATACCATATTTTTCAGCGCATTTTGGACTACACTGTGGGAGAAGATGGAAACTAAGTTGAATAGGTCTACAACATTCCATCCATAGACATATGGGAAAATAGAAGTATTCAACATGAATTTGGTGTATCTTTTGAAAGTTTACAATCCAAAAAATCGAAATACAATGGATGTAAATATGATCTTAATACAACACTCTTATAAAAGAGGATTCCACACTTCTACTGGTAAGTCACCTTTGGAAACTTTATTTGGATATTTTCCACCTTCACCCTTAGATGTTGTATATGGATAGTAAGGAGGAGTGAGGGAGGACCTCACAAGACATGCATTAAAGGTAGAAATTGAGAATATTAGGTAGATCCATTTTCCAGTATAGGAGAAAATGACACAATCAAAAGAAAAGTACAAGGCTAGACATGACCAACACATAACATAGATAACATTCAGAGTGGGAGATAGAGTATGATTACAACTGAAGAAGGAAAGACTACAAGGTCTTGATACAAATATCAAGGCTTTTCATTATGGCCCTTTTCAGGTATTGGAAAAGGTTAGATATAATACCTACAAACTCAATATAATACCATATTTGTGCATTTAATCAATAGTGAATTTGGAGAATCTAAAACTCTATGAGCCCTCCATGTTTGATCACGAGGAGGATAGGTCCTACTTGTTGATGATTGCAACTATGTGAGACATTCTCCAGCTTACAAACCTGTGTGATGTGGATAATTGTAGCTATGTGAGTCTTTCTCTTAGCTTAGAAACCTGAGAGAAAGCCCCTAAGAAGGGTACAAGGTTCCTTCCTGAGAGAGAGATGGAGCGTAGAGATGACCTCCTCCATTCAGAGACTTGAGAATAACTCAAGATGATTATCCAGTGGGAAAGGCGATATGTTGAGTTAGATGTGCCTGTGGTTGAGCACAAGGTGAACGTGTGAAATACCAAAGTTCTAGGTGCATCATCATGTGAACATAAATGTAGATGATGTATTAGCCTCCTATGAGCAACAGAGTTGACAAGAAAACTCCAGATGATTCTCTTGTGTGAGGTAGTGAAAAAGAATACCTGTAGAGTTGATGTGCATGTGGACAAGCACCGATGAACACGTGAAGATCTTAGTTTTATGTATAATGCGGTCAGCCAAAGATATGACATCCTATGGATGTGCCCCTAATGGATGAGCACTAGTGGGTGTATCATATCCCTTGCTATATATTGTTCGAGAGTCAAACCTACCTATAACCCTAATTGTTATGTAAACGGTTCAGGTCGGCCCCACCTTAATGTGTTTAGTACTAAATGTAAAAGTTAATTAATTTTGATAATATTAATTATAATGTGACTTAGAGAGGTCATCCCTATTGTTCCAATAGACACTTATGTTGATAGTACAAGTCTAATATAAGTAAAAGAGGAGTCCCCATTGTGGAATCATATCCTTCACACAAGTTTGGAAATTTTAGCAAGTACATTCTCTTAGGAAAAGGTGCACACCTCTCTTGGGTGCTCGACTTCTAGGATTTGAGCACTCTCTTATGTGCTAAGTATTTTGGTGGTGAAGGTATTTATATTTAATATTATAGAAAAGGATTTGGTTGGTTTTTCTTCCCATGTTGAGAAGGGTTTCCCAAGATACTTCTTGTGTTCTTGTGCATGGTGTTTCTTCTTGTGATCTTGGATGTTGCAACATAATTATTCATGGTTAAGACAAATTGAAATGAAATACATGCTTAACCTTATGTATTGAAAAATAAACATTGTATCAGAGCATAGGTATTGAAGATCCCATTGCACAAGCATTTTCCCGCCTTTTTCTCACACATCTGCAGAAACCATACAACCCTCCTACGGTTTCCAGAAATTTTGTACGGCCTCCTCTTCTAAGCCTTTTCAACACTCAAAACATGGAAGTTGGGGCTAACAACAACATAGAAGTGTACATCCTTATCCAACGCACCCCCAACAAGTCTCAAATTGCATTTCTGGGCATTTTGATTTTTTGGATATAAGGGTTTCTAGGGTTGCACCAAATTATGCAAACAAATTCAGAATTGTACTTATGAAACTTCTTGAAGAATCTCTTCAATGGACCAGGGATATCATATTTCTCAAGGCTTAGTTTTGGCAATCATAATCCCAACAAAACCTAAAAATTTCTAACCTAGCTTGGTTGTTAGGGTTTCTAGCCTAGTTAACAAGGGTTTGTGAAGATGAGCAAAATAATGATGGGAAGAAAGATCGATGGTTCAAACAATCTTAGTTCCAAGAAGACAAGATATTAAAGAAATAAATACATCGACATCTCAACACTCTCAGGTATGGTTCCTATCAATGATAATACTTGGCTAAGTGACAGTTGTGCCTCCAGGCACATGACCGGTATTAGAAAACATCTAACACACTTTGTTGAGAAAGAGACACATCTACATATTGTTCTTGGATATGATGGCAGATATAATGTGAGAGGATTTGGAACTTCTACCTTTCAACTAGATTCAAATATGCATCATAAACTAGAGGAAGTTATATTTGTACCCGCGATGAATAGAAACCTTGTCCCTATTTCGGCCTTGGAAGACAAAGGTTACAAAATTACTTTCTCAGAAGGAAGAGTTCTTGCATGGCACAAATAATCTCATAAAAGTTATTCCAAAGTAATTGGTGTCAGAGAAAACAACTTGTACAAATTGACTATCAAACTAGTTCAATCCTATTACATGACACTATCATCTTGAGTGAGTTATGGCATAGAAGAATTTCTCACATTCATTGTATATCTCTTCCAGCTCTAGGGAAAATGGTAACATATATACCAGAGATCCATATTCATCATAAATTTGTTTGCAAAGGTTGTTCCCTTGGAAAAAATTTAAAGGATCCTTTCCTAGTAGTGACAAAAGATCCAAGAAAATCTTGGACTTGATACATTTAGATGTATGTGGGCCAATGACTATTGTATCCTTAAATGGGTACATATATTATGTACTATTCATAGATGATCACTCCAAGAGAACTTGGATTTACTTTATGAAGAACAAGAATGGAGTACTTGACATGTTTCAAGAATTCAAAGATCAGATTGAAAACCTAACTAGAAAAAAAATCATAAAATTAAGATCAGACAATGGAGGAGAATGCACCTCACAAGAATTCAACAATTTTTGTATTGAAGAAAGAATCAAGAGGGAGTTCATAGTTCCTTACAACCCTCAACAAAATGGGGTTGCTAAAAGGAAAAATAGAATTATCATTCAGGAAACTAAAGCAATGATACATGATCAAAGTCTACCTATGATTCTATGGGAAGAAGCATGCATGACAATAGTATATGTTCAAAATCGTAGTCCTCATTAGATATTCAATAAAATTACTCAAGAAGAAGCATTCACCAAAGTGAAGCCTGCGATCAGACACTTCAGAACATTTGGATGTCTAGTATACCTTCATGTACCCAAAGAAAAGAGATCCAAACTATAACCTTCAGGAAGAAAGGGTACATCTATAGGATATAGTGAATCCTCAAAAGCATACAAAATCTACATCCCAAGACAGAGACAAATTGAAGTAAGTAGAGATGTTAATTTTGAGTAAGGAGTAGCCTTCCAGAAATCCAAAGAAGCTCAAATGGAAATTGATAGTGAAACAATACCTTCTCCCCCTTCAATAGTTCACAGGGAGACAAATATTATTCCAAATGAGGCAATAACTCCAGTTGATCCAGTTGCTCCAGTAGATTCATTTTCCCCAATAAACATACCCAGAGACATCATAGTTGGACATAAAATACCTGCTTGGGCCCGACAAACTTTATAAGAATAAGAAGGTGCCAAATCCACGCAAGGAGAAAACAAAGAAAGAAAGAGACCAAAGAGATTCTCAAGCTACCTTTCAGCCATGACCCACATTATTGACTCAGAGCCAACTTGTCATGGAGAAGCCTCAAGTGAACAAGTATGGAAAGATGTCATGAGTGAAGAATACCAATCTATATTAAAAAATGATGTATGGGATGTTGTTCCAAGATTAGAGGGAAAGTTTGTAGTGACTTCCAAATGGATTTACAAAATCAAACATGTTTTTGATGGAAGCATTGAAAAATACAAAGCAAGATTTGTGGCCAAAGGGTTTTCACAAATAGAGGGAGTTGACTATGATGAGAAATTTTCACCTATAGCCATATACACCTCCATCCGATCTATCATTGCACTAGCCACTTCCATGGGTTGGAAGCTACATTAGATGGACGTAAAGACATCCTTTCTCAATGGTGAAATTGAGGAAGAAGTTTATATTGAGCATCCAAAAGGTTTTGTGGTACACAACAAAAAATCTCATGTATGCAGATTGAAGAAATCCCTATATGGTCTAAAAAAAAGCACCACGTTCTTGGTACGAAAAAATGGATGGATTTCTAATGAGTTTGGGTTTCAAAAAAGTACAGTTGATTTAAACTTGTATTATCACATTGATGGAAATGAGTGTTTGATTTTTGTCCTATATGTGGATGATCTTTTCCTCACTGGTTCAAAGAGATGCATTGTTTAATGCAAGCAAGCATTGACTCCCAAATTTGAAATGAAGGATTTGGGCATGATGAATTATTTCTTGGGACTAGAAGTATGGTAGAGAATAGATGAGATTTTCCTAAGTCAGGGAAAATATACTATGGAGATACTAAAAAATTTGAGTATGATAGAATGAAAATCCATGCCTAATCCAATGGTAATGGATTCAAAGAAAATGAGTGACACTAATTTAGGAGATGTAGATCCACATTTGTATCTATGGCTGATTGGATCTTTGATGTATCTAGTTAACACCAGACTGAACATTTTCTATACAGTGAATGTGATCATCCAGTTTATAATCCAACCAAAACATACACATTGGATAGATGAAAAATATGTATTGAGATACTTACAAGGCACAATTGTTTATGGCCTGAGATATGAAGCCAATGTGGACTTAATCTTGCAAGGATATGTCGATGCATATTGGGCAGGAAGTGTAGTAGACATAAAGAGCACCTCAGGTTGTTGCTTCACCGTAGGATCAGCCATGGTTTCCTAGTGTAGTAGAGAACAAGGATCTGTGGCTTTAAGCAAAACATAGGCAAAGTACATTGCACTAAGTGTGGATGTCCATAAAGATGTATGGCTTTACAAACTTTTGATTGACTTGTTCGATCATGAGATGGATCCAACTACTATTCATTGTGAAAACCAAAGATTTCTAAAGATCTCCAAGAACCTAGTGTTTCATGAAAAATTGAAACACATTGAAATAAAGTATCACTATATCAGATACATGGTACAGAGAAAGACAATACATGTGCAATATCTTTCTACTCATGAAAAAAATGAAAATATCTTCACTAAACCACTTGCCAAGACAAAGTTCGAGTATTTCTATGAGAAACTTGTCCTGGTGGAAAATGTCTCCCTAGCTGAGAGGGAGTGTTGATGATTGTAGATATGTGAGATATTCTCCATATTACAAACCTATGATATGTGTATCATTGCAACTATGTGAGTCTTTCTCTCAGCTTACAAACCTAAGAGAAAGCCCCTAATAAGGGTATGTGGTTCTTGCTTGAGACAGATATGGAACGTAGAGATGACCTCCTCCATTCAGAGAGTTGAGAAGAACTCCAGATGATTATCCAGTGGGAAAGGACATCTGTTGAGTTAGATGTGCATGTGGCTGAGCACAAGGTGAACATGTCAAATCCCAAAGTGTTGGGGGCATTGTCATGTGAACAAAACTGTAGATGACGTCTTATCCTCCTCCGAGCAGTAGAGTTGATGAGAAAAATCCATATGATTCTCCCGTGTGAGGCAGTGGGAAATAATATCGATAGAGTGGACCTGCCTGTGGATGAGAACATGTGAACATGTGAAGATTTGGTTTTTTTGTGTAATGCAATGAGCTAGAGATATGGCATCCTATGGATGTGCCCCTACTGGATTAGAACTAGTGGGTGTATCAGATCCCTTGCTATATATTGTTCAAGAGTCATACCTTCTCGTAACCCTAATTGTTATGTAGAGGGTCCAAGTCGGCCCCACCTTAATTCGTTTAGTACTAAATGTAAAAGATAATTAATATGGTTAATATTAATTATAATGTGACTTAGAGAGGTCAACTCTGTTGTGCCAATAGAAACTTATGTTGATAGGACAAATCTAATATAAGTAATGGAGGATTCCCCATTATGGAATCATATCCTTCACACAAGTTTGGAAATTTCAGCAAGTACATTCTCTTAGGAAAAGGTGTGCACCTCTCTTGGGCACTAGAATTCTATGGTTTGATCACTCTCTTATGTGCTAAGTCTTTTGCTGGTGAAGGTATTTCTCTTGAAGATTATAGCAAAGGATTTGGCTGGGTTTTCTTCCCTTGTTGAGAAGGGTTTACCAATATACTTCTTGTGTTCTTTTGCACGGTGTTTCTTCTTGTGATCTTCAATGTTGCAACATAATTGTTCATGGTTAAGAAAAATTGAAATGACCTACATGCTTAACCTTATCTATTGAAAAATAAACACTACCTTCCATAGAGTATTTAGCACTAGATGATCAAGAAGAGTTGGCAGAGGACACAATTGTTTAGAAGAGGTACAAAACCACAAGATAGGAGAAGCACAAATTTTGGGAGATTGGGTAGAAAGGACAACTTCCACAAAAAACAAAGTCTAGTCTGAGTAGAAGGCTGAGGAAAAATTTCCTCTCCTCGTTTAGTAAATTTTTTAGGGAAAAGAGTCCTCCCTAAATGGGGTGCTCCGATCTGGATTGTAACATGATATTATTTTTCATCTATATTGATGCTTTTAGAGTGGAAAAATTGGAGGAATCTACTTGGAGGGTAATTTTAGTGACAGATCCCAATTTGGAAAAGTGGGGTCCAGAACGTTCTAGAACCATTCGTAGTACCCCTTTATATTTCTGCACATGTCACCCTTTCTAATGTGGCATAGTTGTTCACTTTTTCTTTTTCTTAGTTCCCCTTAATCTTTGTTGACATATCAACCTTACTTGCAAGACATAGGTTTTTACCTCTTCCTTTTCTTAGTAGCCCTTTCTCTTTGTTGATGTGACAAAGGTGTTGAAAATTTATTTTTCTTAGTACCCCTTTCTCTTTGTTGATGTGTGAGAGGTGTAGAAATTTTATTTTTCTTAGTACCCCTTTTTCTTTGTTTATGTTTCACTCTTGTTCATGTGTCATAGGTTTCGAACTTTTCCTTTTCTTAGTACTCCATTATCTTTGCATACATGTCACCATTGTAGACATGGCATAGATGTTGAAATTTTAGTTCTCTTAGTATACCTTTATATTTACTAACATTTCACCATTTCTAATGTGGCATAGGTGTCAAATCAATATTTTTATTAGTACCCTTTCTCTTTGTTGATGTGTCATCCTTGCTTATGTGGCATAGGTTTTGACCTCTTCTTTTTCTTAGTATCCCTTTCTCTTTCATGAAATGGAATAAGTGTCGAAATTTTGTTTTTCTTAGTACCCCTTTATCATTGTTGAAGTGTGACCCTTGTTAATTTTTCAAAATCCCACCCA
>JZKD02S1713094.1:250036-278395 GCA_000966675.3 Picea glauca
TTGCTTAGTCTTCTTTGTAGGTTCCTTTTCTTTGGGAATGGATGCTTCATGTTTCTCCTTCCTTTTCTTTAGCTCGGGACAATGATTCTTGTAGTGACCATACATTCGACAGTTGAAGAATTGTATTTCTGAAATATCTTTCTCTTGATTTGTCTTCTTCTTTGAACCAAACATCCTTTTGTTCCTTAAGTTCTTGAATCTTGTTGTGAAGGCTTGATCATCGTACTTCTTTTGGGGTTTCTCTTTTTCACCGATCCTTGATTCTTCTTGATAACATCAAGCCCAAAGTTATTCAAATGTCAGATACTCCTTTCTTGTGTTCATGCTTGCGAAAAATGCATCCCACGTCTTGGGAAGACCATTGAGTACTATGTTTACCAACTCCTTCTATGAGATGATCTCTTCAATAGCTTGTAGTTGATGTATTAACTGAGATATCCTCACAAAGTATGATGTTATACTATCATCATCATTCATCTTCATGTCATGGAGCTCATTCTTCAGACTCATTACTTGTCCAATGTTTCTGACTAAGAAGAGGTTCATTAGGGCATTGTACATCTTCTTCGATGAGTCAAGATGGGATATGTAGGGTATGAGGTGGTATTTTATGGAGTCCACTATGATACTCATGGCATTGATGTCACAGTATTTGAACTTCTCCATAGCTACAACGTTCTGTGGTTCCTTCTCTTTTCCATCTTCAAACTCTAGTTTCATGATCTTTCCTTTCACGATATCCAACACTTTATTCTTGGAAAGGAAAAGGTCAATCCTTCTCTTCCATGCTATGAAGTTAGAATCTCCATCTAACTTGTTTTCTCACTTCATAGAGTAATTCATGGCTTCTTTGATTTGGTCAACCCTAGATATGATAAAAAACTCAAACTTCACGTCTTGGCTTTCTGAGAGTACCAGGAGATGCACTAGGCTATGGCACACTGATCTATTTGGACATTAGGTCAATTCCTTCACTTAAGGTGACTCAATGATAGGATTAGGGTTTGTACAACTGCACCTGCTAGTAACCCCAACAATAGTGCTATGGTGACTACTCCTGCTAGAAACCCTAGCGAAAGTTCTTCAATGAGCTTAACATCCTTATAGCTATGTTTCCTTCCAGTGGTTAGACTAAGTGAAGGAAGTGTGGGCCCATAACCTGTTAGAATCTGATGGATGTGCTCATTTTACCATTGACAATATCTCTATTGTCAACGAACCATAGTCTGAAGCCACCCTCCAAGCACCTTAACCTTGACAAAGAATCACTCTAGAAGAAAACCCTAGACTAGATAGCCATACAAAGGGTAGTTCACCTTTACCCAAGGATAGCGCAGCAACAAGAGATGATCAGATAGTCCAAACCCTAGCTAAGAGATATTCCAAGACAAAATGTAATTGTTAGCTGCAGCAGCTACACCAACATATATCCTCAAACCTGTGCACAAAACTGGGCACTGCAGTGCGCACAAGTGCTGCTCTGCAATTCTGAGACTGCTTGCCAGAATGAGAACTGGCCTCCTATATTTATACTAATTTTGGATAACTGCCTGGGCCAAATTCTCATTCTAGGCATCTGTCTGTTCAGTATATATTATTATTTTTGGCCGACTTCTTCTCTTGGAGGATAATAACCTAATATAAATTACCTTCTTCAACTGACAAGTCTTCTAGGGTTATTAGCCAACTCATTAGGGTTTCTTCTTGCTTCCCAGAGTATTCTATCCTCGTCATGTTTACATGTGGAGGTAAATACCTCTCGCAGCTACCATAATATCAACAACAATGATAGTTTGAAGACAACAAAACAAGAGAAGGAAGATGAAAATTATGAAACCAACACTGTAAAACAAGTTGAACAACAATGTAGAAGACTAGAATTCATAAGGAATGAGACATCAAGAAGATCCTCTCCCATCAGGTATGAAAGAAATAATTATGAAGGAAACTACAAAAGAATATATCGTGAGCCCAGATGGACCACACCAAAAAGAATATCACTTACTACCAGGTATCAAAATTTCTTTCTTGTACATTGTTATACTTGTCGAAATTTTGGACATAAGGCAATCAATTGTAGAATCAATGAAAGGAATAACTACACAAGCTACATGAATGGTGCAAATAGTAGATATGGAAATGTTTGTAGACATCTCAACATAAATTATAATCCTTTTGACCCATTAATGGATCAAAATATTGTATTCTACAAGTGCAATAATCTTGGTCACAAAGCACGAGATTGCAGAGAGATGAAGGAAGATAATCTTATGCCAAATGTCCCTATACTAACTACACCATGGAAAAGGAAAGAAATTCCAGACAATGAAAACTGTTGAATAGCATTGGTCTCTAAATAATGCAAAGAATAAGATGTATGGTTCATAGACAGTGGATGCTCATCTCATATGACCAGAGATCAAAGAAAATTTTTCATCTTGAAGAAAAAGGGTGGGAATGTTGCATTTGGAGATGACTCATCTACTAAAATACCTAGAAAAGGAACTGTAAATATTTGAATTTAAAATGTAAAAGCAGGAAAATTCCTATTGGTTGAAGATCTGAAGAATAATCTCCTCAGTGTCAGCAAAATATGTGATCAAGGATACACTCTTATGTTTGACTCCTGAAAATGTAAAATCAGAGAAAAGAACTCAGGAATATTGGTTTCAACTACAACATGAAGATTGAACAACATATACACCATAGAAATGAAAAAGAGAGAAAAGAAAAAAGCCACACAAAATGATTCCAAGGAGGAAAAGGTCCCAAAGACCAAAAGTAAGGATGAAGTATTATTGAGTGCCATATGTTAAGGGGGAGAAGCCCCACCCTTTTCCATTGATGTCAAAGGGGGATATAAATTTGGATCATGATGAAAGGGGGAGCATGAGTGTTGCCATCAATGAAAAAGGGGGAGATTGTTGGAAGATAGGTTGTTGTCATTGATGTCAGCCCTAGCCGTTGTCTTTTAGACCCCACAGTTGATCGAAGTAGATATACATGAAGGGAATTACACATGTAGATACAAAACCCATGGATGGATAGTATAAGTCATGCCTCTTATGGTGGTATATGTCATGTCACATTGATCCTCATGATTGAGGAGAAATGACTTTTTGAAGATGACAATGTGAATTAAAGAAAAAACTACATGTCGGCCCCAATGTTAAAAGGAAGTGAAATAAAGGGTATACATACATATCATTATATATTCATTTTTCAACACACATGTTTTTTAATGAGCAAGAAGATATAAGTCGAATTTTAGAGGAAATCTGAAGTAAATAAGATTGAATTTCAAGGGAGGATGAAGTCTTTTGGTGATGTATTCTAAGGTATGTTATTTACAGGTCATCTTACCATTTTTGCTATAAATATATTTCTAGAATGATTCAGATGGTCATATTTGTATGTTATTGCGAAGACCTATCTAGGTACCTATGGTAAAAATTGCATCTCTTTATTCTCTATAATCTTGGAGGTACACTCTGTGAAAGATATGGTTTTTGACTAGTCCTGAAGCTAGTCATAAATAGGTGTTCCAGGTAAAATAGTCATAACGTATCCATAGAGAATCCAACTGAAGTGAGACCAATTGCACTGGAAATATTACCAGATTTAGTTTACTGTGTATGAATTTCAAAATCGTATGTTAAATTGAGCGCGGGGCATGCTATAGAAGTTCACTCTCCTGAATAAACCTGAATTGAATAAGGTCTAGTAGTTTCTCTATAATTTCTTTTATGGGAGGATTCAAGGACTGAAACTTGGAGGAGTTTTAGAGAATACATTGAATTATATTATCTACATGATGAGATTATTCTAAGAAGTGAAGAATTGTAGAAGTTGAAGAAATCTTAGGAAGCATTATCAGGTTCTATGTGATGGTTTGTTGATGGTGATAATTTAATGTAAAGTTTTACTATCTCTCATATATTATTGGGTGGAAGGAAGGGGCAAGGATGGAGAGGTCAACCCTCTCTTGATATTGGAGAATTGTATCTTTCTTTTGTAGGTTTATCTCTCCCTTTATTTTTGGAAGCTGTAGCTAACTTTGGAAGTCATTTATTCCCTTGAACAATAACTATTGATTGTTTCTCATATATTGTGCATGGTGTATTGTGGTGTATTAGTGTAACTCTTCTACTATTGTTCATTTCTCATTGGATATAATTGAATATATAATCTGTTTGAAGTATAAGTTGAAAAGTTTTTAAATTGTACTTGATTCTTATTCACCCCCCTCTCAGTATCATCAGTAAGCATTCCAGCCACTTGGAGAGGGTATACAATGAGCCTAAGTCAAGAGGAGAAAATAATCATACTTGAAGCATCATAATGATGAAATTTTCTTTCCCCACATGCAAGTCCATCTTCCTTTGTTGTTTATTTATTCCCTAAGACCTGGAAACCCATGTTTCCACCATTCCTTTCTCTTCATATATTTTCTATAAGAATCAGTTCATCTTCTTTGGACTTACACGAGCATTAGAGTTAAAGGTATTATCTATGATCAATGACCTGGGTGGAGGGACATAAAGTCTGGCTACGAAGCAATGATACAATAGATAAAGGTGGTAAGTAACTTTTTATTATTGTTCATTAATAAAAAAACCTATTTACCATGAATTCATTGTGTTTTAATGCATGATGTTTATGTTTAAGGATTCAAATTCTTAGAACACTAGTTAATCTAATTGTTTACTTTCAATAATTTTTAGGAGAGTTAGTTATCATATAAATACCCATTTTTAGTTGTCAACTTTATTATTTTTAGGTGATCAAAGGAAATATTGGAAAGAATCAATAAAGATAAAGGTTTCAACCATGGGATCGTCATTGAATGTAGGGAATTTGATATGCTTATGCTTTCCTTACTGATAGTTAGTTAGTTAAGTTAGTTACAATAGTTATTGATTGCAATTCTAGGGTTGACTTCAATCCTTAAAGGTGATCGCTCTATTGTTTCTTTAACCCATAGCTATAGGGGAATTTTTCCATAATAGAACTAGCGACCATACTAGGGAGGGTCTCCTTTTGGGTTAGATTTAGGGACTTTCACTTTTTTTTTCTTTTGACTTTTGGATTTATTTTTATCTTATCTTTGTCAATTAGTGTTTGCAGAAGATTAGCCTTGAGTTTTATGATTTAGACCTAGGTTTATCCAAGTTTTTTCTTGGGTTCTTAGGGTGTATATATTATTTTCTTTGATGATAGAAGCATACATACACTTCCTATCTAAGACTAAAGCATGTACATACGCTTACTGACAAAGGCTTAGCAACGTACAAGTGTATAAGTTTTTTTTTAGAATTTTGGGTCATATACATGCCCTGTAGAAGGCTACGATGCGTACATATTATCCATATAAAATTCTTAGGCATGTTATGCTCCTGAGAAGTGTTTTTTCTACTTGTTTCTCAACATTTTTAAACCTTTCTTTTGGATTTTTTAGGGGTCTTTTTTTGTGACTTCCTTCCTGAAACTTCTTATTGTCTATAGAAGGTTGTTAAATTATTAACTTTGAGAAGAAAACAATGTTTTTTATACTTCAATGGGTTCTTTAAGTTTTTTCTTGGTTTGCCTAATTATAAGACAAGTCTTGTTCTTGAGGCCTCAGTTTCTTGATTGTTATTGTGATCATATACGAAATGTGATTTTGCATCCAAGTTCGGTAAAAAAAAATTGTCCCTTCCTTTGTTTGTTCAAACATATTTAAACATAAAACCAAACAAATTCTTCCTTTTAGCATCTTTTGTTTAGTTGTTTCTTTAGTATAGAGAAGAAGAAAACGAAAAACCTAGTTTGTTGTTATTTAGGTCTCTTTCTTTCTATTGCATTGTTTTGCATTTATATTTGAAAAATAAAAATATCTTGGTATAGGATTTTGTTTTACTACTATCTTGAAAATAATTTCAAATGAAAAATAACCAAGAACACTCTTTTTTTTGCTTCTTTTGATTTTCTCAAAAAGTTACGTTGTGCGTTTTTCATTGAAAAAAGAAAAGATTGCATTTCAAGGTTTACATTAGTTGTTCGTGATTTTTTCTTTCTTGGAACTCTTTTTAATTGTAGAATTATTGTAAAGGTTTGTTTTCCAATGTTATTTTAATTTTCATTTTGAAAGAGTCTCAAACAACATTAGTTGCACTTCTGTAACCTTTTGAGTAAACAAAAACTATTAAAAATGAATGCTAAACTTAAAATGTACTAGAATTTTGTTTATTGGGGTCACAAATCACTCTAGGTTAGGGAATTGGAATAGGTTGGAGAGGTAACTCTCCAAGGCCATTAAATGAAACATAAGAGTCTAACTTAGGGAGTGTCAAAATCCATTTTTTGTATTGGTATAACTAGGAGCCTCCTCTAACATGAGAGTTAAACATGAGGTCACATGAGGAAGAGTTGCGGAAATTACCCCTCCAAGACTTGAAAAAGAATAAAGGATTATTGTATATGGGGGTTTCATTAGTGTCAACACCTCCCTATGAGGAAACTCTTTTGAAGATTCTAGCTCAGCTACCCTACCAATACATTTGGTCCCAACTATCGATTGTACCCTATTGAACCCCAACTGCGAATTGGTAGATATAGTATCCTTTCATAGGTATCTCAAAGGTGTTTTTAGGGGGTTTCCTATGGTACCTGAGATAGGTGTCCCATCATACTTTTAGTACCGCTGAAGGGTACCTTGCAAAGTAAGGGTTACTTGCACCAGGTAGGCTTGTACTTGGAGGATAGGGTAACTACTTATTACTCATTCATTCATCGGTTTTGGGACTTGATCAATTTTTGTCAGTTTCTAGAAGGTCCCTTTCAACTTTTTAATTTCTTTGGACTCAGGAAATGATCCACCCGGGCTAAAGTTTTGGAGAATTTGTTTGATTGTGATGTTTTTGTTAGGAATTTTTACTAGAATGTTTCTTTGTACAGTTGGCCTTAGTTCATGTCTATACCACTTATTGTTTATTATTGATTCAATGATCCCAACTAACCACTCTAACAGTGAAGAATGAACCTTTCTATTTCTCTTGAAAGTGTGTAGTTTCCTCCAAGAAGGTGTGGGTTTTTATACCACTTGTTTTCCATAATTAGTGTGTGAGACTTTTCAGACGTGAACAATCCCACAAAGGATGAATCTATGCATAAGAATGGGATGGATAAATATATTTAGGGTAATAACCAAGGGATCCCTTCATAAGGGGATTCTTTTTATATTCCTTTCTCTGGAAACTTTTGTTCCCCCTTAATGGCCACTTTGAACATTCATGGGTTGAATGTTCGACTAATCGTTTGGTTGTGGACCAATCTGAATGTCCCAAATTCTCTCGATGCTTCTTATAAAAGCAAATTATGTCATGGGCATTTGATTGATGTTGATCCTTTACCTTCGTCGTCAACGAAGTTTGCTCCTATTCCTTCTCCCTCTTCTAGTGAAATTATATCTACTAATAACCAAAATTCTAAAATGAATAGGAAGATTAATAGTAAGAAGAATAAGTCACCAATCTATTATATTCATGTTAAGAACATTCAACCAGTCTTTGCAAATCATGTTAGGGGTGCATGTCTAGTCACTATAAGTCATACTGGAAATAGTTCACCAACCCTTGTGAGTCATGTTGGATACCTACACCTAGTATTTGTAAAGCCATGCTAGGATAAAGAAACCAACCTCTACTATTCATGTTGGAGTCATGATTCCAGTTACTTCCATCCATACTAAACATATTTCCAAAATCTCTACGAGTCATGTTGAGGAAAATCAAGTAGCCTCTGCAAGTCATGCTAAGGGAAAGAAGCCAACCTTTACAATTCATGCTGGCAGTACAATTCTAGTGAATATGTATCATACTGGTATTATGTTACTAACCTATGTGAGTCATGTTGGAGATAAAAACCTAGAATGTGCAAGTCATGCTGAAAGGAAGAAACCAACATCTACTAGTCATGTTGGGGGCATTCGTCTAGTAATTGTTATTCATATTGGACAAACATCACCAACCTCTACAATTCATATTGGAGACATACTTCCATGCACTGCAATTCATTCTAGGCAAAACCCATCACCTACTACAAGTAATTCTAAGGGAATTAATACTGTTGACAAACCTAGATGAATGGGACATAAGCCCAAGTTCCCTTGCAATGGATATCACCTTAGTCATATGTCCCCTTCTATTCTCGGGGTATAAAAAGCATGTTCCTTTTTTAAAGGACCTTTTAGTCATGAGCCATCTTCGGTCTACCAACAACCTATTCAGTCATTTGTCGATGAAGTGTTCATGAGGATGCAATATTTGGATGATCCCACCCTTATTCTGGGGTGTGATTCATATCTTGACAATTTTTATCATATCCTATTCAGTGAGTGGTTGAGGAAGTGGTCATGCCAATGAAATATTTATCCGGCCCCCGTCTTCCCTTAAAGAGTGATGAGTCTACCAAATTGATTGAACTGAAGATATACTTAGTTGATCCCACTCTTATTTTGGGGAGTGATGCACCTATCAACTATATATTTATCATTTATCGTTCAATACCTTCTAAACAATGGGGCATTCCACTCTCTTTGAGTATGCTCCCTCCAAGTATTAGGATGGTTTCCTTTGATTGGAATGATCTTCTTGAGGATCACATTCCTTCTTCTATTTCTTCCAAATAAGAGTTGAAGTTAATTTAATAGAAACTTAGTTATGTAATCTATATGAAGGAGCCTCTTCAAGTATTTTATCCTCCTCTTCTTGACAATATTTGAGTTCTCCCAAGATGGTGTCAGCTACCAATGTGTTGTTGGATTTCAATAGAAGACCTAATGAATATTTGGGGATTATTCTACAGTTGAATATCATCTAAGGTGGGAACACTATCCTAGTTTATATGATAGTTGTGTCAGGCCCTTTAGAATTCAATATTCTTCTTGGGTGTGATTATGTTTATTCTCTCAGCATTGTTCTATATATGCTCTTTCATGTGATGCATTTTCCTCACAATGGAAGCATTGTTACTCTTGATAAACTTAAATATGGTAATCAACATCCTAATTTGGATTTATCTCATGTTTCCCCTTTGTATGTTCCTAGTATTCAAGTGGAATATTACCTACCATGGGTGAATTATGTAGTGTCTTATTTTCATTATTTAATTTCTTATTAGAAGGGATGTTTACAATCATGTTTTCCTTCTTGAGACAAGGTATTGATAGTTGATTGGGTGTTGTATTCAATGGGGGAATGCGATCCTTTTATTTCCCTTGTTGTTCCAGGTAATCAAGAATCTCCTCTTGAGTCTAATATTACTATTTGTAAGACCTTAAACCTTTTTATTTGTGTGTCACCAAGTCCCAATTTTTTTTATCTTGAATTTCCTTTAGCTAAGGATATTCTCAAAGCCATGATTATGGATTTTCAACCTCTTATTGAACTGGAATCTTTATAGGTTAGTTACTGAAGAAGCCCTTGTCTTGAGCATAACAATGGAATCTACCTAGAGAAGTACTATTGGGTCGCCAATATGTCATCTTTTCCACCATTTGAATAATCAATTCTTGTTCATTTTCCCTCATCCTTTCACCCATTATTTCCATTTTTACCATATTGCTTCATGAACTCAACATGGAAACATTATAAGTTTTAAGTAGTTAATTATCATGTATTCCCTTTTTTAATGAATTAAAGAGAATTATGATTTCTTTTGTTGATAATGGTTGTGTGAGATCCAATCCAGTAGCAACTTCCATGATTGGAATAATTCCAAGTGATTTTTTGGTACTTTCCAGAAATTCCGCAGCATTACCAAAATGAAGATCTCCTACCATACTTTTTGTAGTGGTTGTTTTTCAGAGAAAAATTGTCCACGAAATTTACACACAAATAAAGATGAATTAATAAACTCTAGGACACAAGTTTTTTGTAGAATATGGTCATTTATTCGAATTATGGGTAGACTTCTCAGGAAGTGTACAACTAGGGATGCATGGTGTGTCTTCAAAACAATTTTTTATGTCATCTTCAGAAATACAATAGCAAATCATCTTCATAAATCCAGTAGTTCTTCGATGTTTTGAATGGTTGCACCTCCTATGGGAGAATTGATGCATCTAGGTTTTGTTTATAATGATGATGATATGCTTCGATGTTCATCAAAACAAATCATATCTCAACAACATGGTCGTGGTTCCTCAGTCAAACCTTCAGTCAACACCCAATTAAAAGAGTCATCTTAAAAGGATCAATTTCATGGATTTCATTCATGAAATTGTCAAATGAAATCATTATAGTTTATATCTATTATGTTGTCATGTTAATCCCTTGTTTTCATAAATGATATACATATTAGGGGGAAGAAATCCTGACAATAATCATAAATATATATTTATCTCAAGTAACAATATAAGAGAAAAGGATCCATGATAAACTTCCACAAAAGGAGGATCTAGAAGCCTTTTTCTAGTCATCCTTGTAAATCTGCAAAGGAGACAAAAAATCCATGAACAACATTCGATGGAGACCAGACATTGGATATTGAGATTGAGGAATTTCATACATGTTAGGTACCTAACCTCCCTAACTCCTAATGTAGTTAGAATAATATATTTTCCATGTAATAAAGGACAATATTAATAAGGTCTAGTAATAAGAAAGAATAAGTCAAATGTATGAAGACCTAATAAAAGATTCCACTTCTAGAAGATCTTCCTCTAGATTGTTCATATGGTAGATAGATTTAGTATAAATATGAGTCGAGGGCATGATAAGTTTTTTCTTAAGAGTTATTGTAATAGCGAGATGCTCTGCTAGAGGTTTCCCCCTAAAAGAGGCAAGTGAACAATTTTTCATATGAATAAAGGTATTATTTTGGTGTTATGGTTTCATCTATTGTGTCATTCCACTATCATTCTCTGCAATATTTCTTTTTTCCATTATTATTATAGATATAGTGTTGTGAGAAATCTTACCTTGCACACAAGATAAGTTCCCCTATGGACCAAGAATCCTATCTTTGGTCAAAATACATAAGAGAACAAGTGGTTACTATTTTTCCTATATATCTAATTGAATCAATCAAGTAAGAGAGAGAAGAATAATGTAGTGCACCTTGTTGTGATGTTCGTCCTCTCTGCTCCAATCTTGACGCATGGTATCCAAGCTCCTCAATGCAACTGAAATCCGGAAAATACTAGCAAAGAAACTCTTCCTCCTACTCTATATGATTAGACAAACAACATATACCTATGAAGAATGAAATGACAATAGACAAGAAAATGTAGAACACATGCACTTGAAGGGAATAGTCCAAGTTAATATTAATTGGAAATCCAAAGAAGGCACTTACAAAGCATGATTGATGATGCAGTATCTTCACCAAGCTCTCCTCATGCAACCCCTTGCATGAATCTTGAAATAAAAATGTTGAATTCTTTCCTCGGGATCAAAGGATTGATACCACAAATATTCCCCCCTTCACCATGGAAATCCCTAATTATATAATATTTGGAGGCTTAACCACTATGGAGAATATCACTAACTAGATCCACTAAATTGGGATCTCCAATATTTTAAGGAGAAAATATCTCTCAAGGATTTTAGGGAGAAAATATCTCTCAAGGATTTTAAGGAGGAAATATCTCTCAAGATCCACCAAATTAGGATTTTGGTTTAAGAAAATCTCTCAACCATATATGAAATTATCAACATCTCCTCGAGATTAGGAAACTAATTGTGAGGTGGATTCTCACACTAAATTAATTTACTTTTTTGAATAATTCATGTGCACATAGTATTTTCACCTTCATATGATATATTTCTCCTCCACACCAACTAGGGATTGTGACATTTGTTCTTTCATTGTTTCAAGGTGTTGTGACACTTATTAAAGTGCATGAGACACTTAGTAAGGTGCATATGACACTTTGAAAAAGTGCATTCCACACTTAGTAAGGTGCAAATGATACTTTCGACACTTAGGCATAAATATGTGCGCACTTAAGTGCGACATTTTTGTGTGTAACAATTTCCCCCTAATGTATGAGTTCAGAAGAGAAATCGATGGCTTAAACGCTTTACAAATTCTTCAATGCAAAGGCATTGGAGTTGGAGAATCTGGAAGAAGCTATAAACAAAAATCAATCAATATACATATATGTTCCATTTCTAAGGCAAACATACCTATATTCGGAATACGAGATGTCTCGAAGCATAGTCACTGACTAATACACTGCGGATCCTTGAAAATACTGACTAAGGATATTTCCATGACAGATACAACGTGGATCCATACCTCCATGACATGAATTGATTGCAGCCACTAAAAATACACAGTGGAGCTATGAAATGACAAAACATATCCATGGATCAATATAATGTGGATCAATGTGACAATATGTGTTGGACAACTGAGAGGGGGGGGTGAATCAGTTGTTACCGTGCCTAAACAATTATGCTTATTTTAAACTCTTTGCAGAGAACTTAATGACAATCACAATAATGCGGGGAGGTAAGTACTAGAACATTCGACATCAGTCACACATATGAAATATACTGAGACATATATTTCCTATGGAAACCCATAAAGGTTAAAAGCCTCTTCTTCTTGGTATGATAAGTAATCTTTACATTATGTAAATTATCATACATATGAGATCCAACTCATTGTGAGGCTAAAACCTCTGTTCTACAAGATGAAACTTGCTGAGAGCACCAACTCTCTGTTTTCTCTAGCACCTACTAGAAGGAAGCACCAACTCCCTGGTTTCTCTAGCACCCACTAGAAGGAAGCACCAACTCCCTGGTTTCTCTAGCACCCACTAGAAGGAAGCACCAACTCCCTGGTTTCTCTAGCACCCACTAGAAAGAGGCAACAACTCCCTAAATGTTTCAACACTAACTGGATGGAAGCACCAACTTCCAGTCACATAGGCACCAACCTGTATAAGAGAGAACAACAGTTCTCCCTTGCACCTCCCTACCACCCTGGATTTTTTGGCTCCAACCAGATGGAAGCTACAACTCCCTGTGTTCAAGCACCCAATTGAACCTCTGAGGACAATAGTACTCCCTAGCACCTTCGTACCACCCTGAGATATTAAGTTTTCTATATATAAATTTATCACAGTGATACAATATTTATCAATGGATTACCGGTCTCATCACTGTTATGCTACACTGTTTTGCACTACCTGCATCAGTGTCTTCCTGCACACCTTCCTTACGTTTTATGTTCTTGCACATTTTATGCTCTATGCACCATGTCCCTTCTATGTACCATTCCTCTTCTGTGCATTTTATTTGTTGCACTCTCCTCCTTCTACACACCTGAATCACTCTCAACAACAACCAATCTCTTCTTTGTTCTACTTTTTTATTCTCTCTGTGCATCTTTTGCATCCTCTATTCACAATGCTTCCTCATGATCTCCCCATGTCAAGTGATCTGCCTAATCATCATTGCAACTCTTCATCTTATCTGGTAGTTAAACCCATGCATCCATCATCACTGGGTGTTATGCCCAGATTCCTTAGCCTCTCCAACAGTCGAGACTCTTCGTCTTCTCTGTCACAGTCGAGCTCATTCCCTCTGTTGTAGTTCCAGGCTCCAATGGTCTTACATCTATCAATAGCCTCTATGAACAGTCTTCATGCCAGTGGAAGATGCCTCTAGACTCTTCATCTTCTCTGGCGATCACACTGAAGTCTCTCCGAGTCCTCTAGCAAAAAACCATCAATCATTTCTAGCAATTACATTGTGAACCTCCAAGAAAACGCATCAGCAACTGAATTTCCAACCATCCAAGAGTCATGATTCAGTTCTGCTAACTGAATCGTAACTAATTGATTAACTATGAAGAGTAAAAGTATCCCTTTGATCAGATTTTCAAGTATCCAACACCGTTGGATTACAAGCACAGGGTCTCGCGTTGATTTCGCCATTTCTCATTTTGGCATTTCGGAATTAATCTGGTGAAGAGTCTCGACTCTTTAGGTTACGATCATTGAAAAGGAGCTTAACTTGGTGCTAGATCCTCCCTCTCACATGACCACGGACAATGACCACAGCCTACACCAAAAGATGTTTTTGCATTTCGGCATTTCGGCATTTTGGGATTTTGGCATTCCTATGAAGAGGTGTCTCAACACTCCAAGTCACAATCCCCGAAATGGAGCCAGATCAATGGTCCACAAGACTTCATAATATAATCCCTTCTTTTCTTAATCGAACGACTGATGGGATTTCGACGTTTTTCCCTTTGATTCATCGTGACACCAACATTATAAAATTCATGATCACGGAATCTTTGAAGTGATCAAACAGTTCACATAACCCACTGAGATGGATGGTTGAAGGGATTTCAGAGTTTTGCCTTCCGAGTTTTTGAGACTCATGATAGTCCTTTTTTGGCATTTTGGAGTTCGAGACTTCATGATGCTGGAGTTTCTGATTTCTATGTAAAACCTTGAAAAGAAAGTTCCGATGTGAGGTAATCCTGCTGACATCACACGTGGATTGACACGTGCCTAATAGATGCCACATGTCACTCTGATTCGTGACTTACATGTGCCTGAAATGTTGAATCATCTTGACCTTTCCTGATTGTGCCACGTGTCCTTAGCTAATGTGGTTTGCTGACGTGGTTTGTTGATGTGCTTGTTTCAATATTTCAGGGTTCGCTACTTCAAAGGTTAAAGTTCCTTTGATCTTTGATTTCCCGGTCTGCGAAACTCCGAAATGGAGTCTTTTTTGATGTGCCTCTTTCAGGATTTCGGTGTTTCGCATTTCGCAACTTCGGGACTCCTGTGATGAAGATTCTTGACTCTTGACTCCTCCAACTCCTGGTATCCGAAACTCCGAAATGGAGTCAGATCAACGGTCCACAATCTTGATGATTCGACTGTCCAGATATTTCTGTGATTTCGCATATCACGATTTCCTGCCGTGAGTTGCTTCCTTGACTCCTCCAACTCCCAGTATCCGAAACTATGAAACATCGTGGTTTCGCATTTTGTGATTTCATCATTCTTGTCGTGAGTTTCCTTGACACCTCCAACTCTCGGTATCTAAAACTCCGAAATGGAGATTAAGTCGTGGTTTCACATTTCACGATTTTCTTCCATGAGTTTCTTCCTTGACTCGTGGAGTTTACGCTTCTGAATGGGGTCCAACGATCACTTGTTGAACTTTCCATTGCCATACCATTATCCCTGCACTGTTGGTTGTGATATTTTCCATCAATGACAAACATGCATACTATGAACTATCTCTTATGATCTTATCGAGCTTTCTCTATTGCATCTTCGCAAAATACTTCTGGTGCCCGCCTGGCACATTCTTCCTGTACTTAAGCCATCTTCGTTGTTGTACTTTCCATCAATAAAAAGAATATGTTTCCTGTAAAACATGCCAACAATATGTATATAAGTAATATTTCTAGCATGGTGATTATACAGAAATATTTTACATGCTCAAATGATCTCCATCCCATCCTAGGAAAATCACCTAACAGAGTGAGATACCAACCCAGGGTCTTCATCTCGATCCTGATGTGGTATGAATATAGCCATGTGAATAGAGGATTTTATTTCAAACTTGGTAGAAACCACTTGATTGTCGATCATTGAGGTAAATCTTTAACAAGTGCGAGGGAAATCACCAATGATGAAAATGACTCCCAAGGTACCCTAGTACATTATAATGAATGTGAATAAATGAGGTGAGGTTGAACATTCATAGAATCATCCTATTAGAGGTCAATGATGTAAACCCACTATAAGAAATGAGGAGGTTTTCCATTGAGGCATGCACATCCCAAGGTACTAACTAGTTTCTAAGTCTAATTCTCGGATGATGTGCTAAATCCAATAGGAACAAACTCGTTGAAGGAGGGCCATGATGTATCCCCCATCATTGACATGAAACTAACAAAGGAAAGTGATGTCATATGGTGGATCAAATGAGTACGGACTGACATCGAAAATGGAAATTGGTAATATTGTAGATGGATGGTTTTAAGTGAAACTTCCCTTGAACATTATGAAGCACAAAATATAACTTAGAAACATTGACTCGACGAATACCAAGAACATAATGTGACAAAAATAAGAGCACTCTTTGTTTGTAATGAAAAATTATGAGGACACATGGAATTGGTATGACTTAGAGGCAAGAAGATTACCCAATTGTAATACGAGATGCAAACAAGTTCCATGTTCAAGGGAGATAATAACTTCCATAAAGGATTCCAAAAAATTGAACCACTTCCTTCAATTTCCTCCCCATCCAGATAGATGAGTACCTCTTTATTTTTTAATGATCTCGAGGAGAATAACAGGTACTCTCTATATCTCATCCTTCAGATGATTTCATTGACATATGTTTAATGAACCTAAAGAAGGAGGGGTTTGGTCATGTATGGGTCCTGGAGATTGGACTCACATAGGTCCTTTGATGCATGGCTTTACGAGCCCAAATAAGGTAAAATCAGTGGTTTCTCATGTTTAGAGAGTATGAAAAGAACTTAAAGGAGAATCCATGGATTACTTTTTCGTAAATTTATACTCCCAAGCCCGAAAAAAGTGTAAAACAATAAAGGGGAGAAATATTCTAATCATGCTTGATTAGAGTATTACTTTTTCATAGTTAGTCTCGCTAGGCTGAAAAAGAGATAAACTACCACTCAAAATCCTTGTTGTCAAACCTTTTAATGAGTGTGAAAGGAATCAAGTTCACTCGATAATCTTTTCATGTTTAGGGAGTCTTAAAAGAGCTTAAAGGAAACTCCAAAGAGTTCCTTCTTCATATATATTTTACAAGTTTGAAAAATAGATAAAAGTATACTCGATAACCTATTCTCATGTTTTAATGAGAACGAGAAAGAAGAAATATTGAACTCAATAACTTATTATCATGTATTTAGAAGCACAAGAAAGAAAAAATATTGTGTTCGAAACTTCCTAACAAAATGTCCAATGGTTTCAAACGTGACCCATGGATAGTTGGTACTTTACCCCGAGCTTGCACAATGAAAGATAGTGGTTTTCCTCTAGCATGATATCTAAAGGTTGGACATCTTCCCCTCCAAGCTTCGTTTCATCCATCGACTCTTCTTCTATCGCCAATTTATATACCTAATAGACTCATGGTTACTAATAGGAAAATGTTCACCAGAGGAATAAAGAGGATCAAATGAAACAGGTAGACGAAACAAAGGTTAAGTTACAAGATATAGTGAAATACTTGACTCAACATTTACCAGATATGGTGAAAGAATCGAATCACCGATAGAGGCATTTGTTTCATTTTTTGACGAGCTTGAAGTAGAAAAATAACTTTTATCATGACTTCTGGGTTTGATTCCCATACCTATATTTCATTTTTAAACGAGCTTTTCATAGATAATAAAACTATGCTCACAAGGTAGGTTTCATTTTTACACAAGCTTGAAACTATAAAAACTATGGTTGAGGCCCTCTATTTTATTTTTTAAGGAGCTTGACACAGAAATGAGCATTATGATTGAACCTGGTTTCATTTTTTAATGATCTTGAAATAATCAAATAAAATATGCTCAATATAAATATACTTCATCAAGGCTTCCAAGAGGAAAATGCTCTAGAAGGAATACATGTTCAAGGGAAAAACCTTAATCATGTCTTCCAAGAGATGTTCGTTAGATGGCATAACCACACTATAGAAGGAACACATGTCAAGGGCCTTGATAGGGGTAGGGAGATCAAGATTTAACAACCCTATCGAATATATTACCATGTTAGCTATTGGATGTAAATAAGAAGAACAAAGAGATTCATTCTCATTCAAAGTTGAATGCATGGGACATGTTTCCACATAATTGACTTGTGGCAGGGAGGATGTTGCTTGCATATAAGGATTGTTTAGGGAAGTTTGATGGTTGACCATCATCTAAGGGCTATTGAATGAAAGTTGGTCTATGGTGACTATGTTTCCATTGTGAGGGAGACAAATCATTTGAAAGAGGGTAGACACAATATCCTTTATGACATAAAAATAGTCTCACTCGAGGAGAAAATCAAAATCCAAGGGGTCATGGAATACCATCACATGAGTATAGATAGTTTTCCCTCCTAGAGTAACAGTAAATAAGGAAGGATCCCTAAAGGTTTACTAGTTATTCTGTTAAAATCCAACATATTATGAATCATTGGCGCAAGCTAAGGAGAACCTAAATCTTCCCAAGAAATGGAGGATAAAATACTAATTGATGCACCTTCATTGACAATAGTCTGAGGAATGTCTCTCCCCCAAAAAAACAATAATGATTTGGAAAGGTATATAAGAAGGAATATGAGGTTCTAGCAGTGAATCCTAATCGAAAATAATGGTCTCATTACTCAGAGGGGGTTTCGTTGGAATGGGTGTAGTGCCCCCTTATTCAGAAGAATATGTAGAAACATGAAATACTTGAGTGACATCCTCACTCTTCGTAGGAGGAGTGGGATCGACCAAGGGTGGTATTGGATTGACCATTTTAAATTCACTCTTCATGGGTAGAGTGGGATCGATCGAAGGTGAAATTGAATCGATCACTTGATCGATCAAATCAACTAATGATGGAACCATATTGACGACCTGATCAACCAGATTGACCGAGGATGGAACCAGATTGACTATTTCATCAACCAATGGCAAGTTGGGAGATGAAATCTTTTGTTGGACATCAATAATATTTTCCAACAAATATAAGGTCTCATCCATAGGAGGGAAGAGGTAACTATGGTGGATCTCCTTACAGAACAAGCAAGGGAATTTGACTTTACCCTTCTTACTTCCAACTTGATTATCTCTAGTTGATTGTTTATCACTAGCATTACCTGCAATGGATTATGAAACATGCTGATAAACTTGAGGGCACACTTATACAACCTTCAGAATACCAAGGAAATACCTCAGAAGGTGGTCACCCTTACAAATCCTGCAAGGGACTTTGGGCTTGTGATGCATCTTGGTAGACTTGTTGACATTATCAACACTCCTAACCTGATCAACATTAGTTGGTTGATCTCTTCCAACATGTCCTGCAAAGGATAGAAGTTTTCTACCTAGCTTAATTTTTTTTTTCTTAATATTCTTTTTATTTTTCTTCTTAGCTACTTGGTTACCAGTTGCAAAGATTTCACTAGGCGAAGAGGAAGAATGGGAAGAATACCTTGTGAGTGATGAAGGAAAAGGCTCGACATGAGGTTGATGGTCCTGGGGTGGATTAATTATGGAATTATCACTAGAAGCATTTGTGTTCACCAGAATACAAAAAAACTAGATAGGTAACCCAATAGTGAGTCCAAGAAGAGTCAAAGTAATGATATAAGAATGATCGAGGTGTCCCACAGAAGAAGAAATAAACAGTATCCCAGAAAAATGGGTTCCTTCATTGGTAGTTCGAGGAACTAACTCCATAGACATGGACTCAAACCTAAGGTGTTTCTAGGGAAAACAAGCAACACACGCTAAAAAATCTAGGAAGCAAACCAAACAAACAAACCTTTTCATAGTGAATGCATTAGTTGGTGATGAAATCCAATGTTGCAAGATCAATAGAAAAAATGGATTAATATAGGTTTTTTTGATCAATCACATTGGATACCTTCTTAACGTACTTATAACTTAGTACATTTTCCCTCGCGACCTATCTGTGGGTTACCCTCCAAGGATCCTGAGTGAGTTTGACCAACGTATGACCTAGGTACAGAGAAGACTCCCCTTCACCATCATCTTGTGTATGAACCCTAAATATAAAGGAGAATAAGGTTACCAAATCATAGTTAGCCTCTGAGCGGGTAAAATTGACAGTTGGAATCGAACATATAGGTAGGATATCAAGTCTGAAATTCCTCTAGAGGATTGAAGACAAGAGGACTGGTAAAATCCAAAGGACCTCGAATGGATTCAAGATTCATGAAGCATCGAGACCTAATGAAACCAATGACACTTCAAGAAGAACCCCCAATATATGATGTTTCTACTACATTAGGTTAAGCTTTGGAGGGGTAATCTCTGCTGCTAATGCACACACGACCTAATGTTCAACCACTGTGTGAGAGGGGGCGCCAATTATGCTTATACAAAAACTGGATTTTCTCTCTCTATTGCAAGATTCTATGTTTTTATATGGATTTCAAAATTTATTCTCAACACCTATTCCAAATCCCTACACTTAATATAATGCAAGTTTGTAGAGCCATAGAAAGAAGAACTTATAGATAGATTTTTATTAGCACTTTGATTCTAGGATTTTGTTTACTCAAGGGTATGGAACAGAAACTGTGATATTTGTGACTTCGACTCCAAAAGAGTGAAAGAAAATGAGATTCAAATAGTTATGTTCGATGAACTATATATATGAAAAGGAGAAGAGTCTTTTTCCAATTGCAAATGCATAAACCCAATGTTGTTTACCAAATACAAACTATGAACCTATACCACCCAAATCTTCGAATGCAATCAATTTCTCTTCATTTGATTATAAATGCAATGAAATTAAATGCAATGAAAGTTATTTCTAGTTCCTTACTTTCAATGCAAGAATCCAATGCAAATACAAATGAGTATGAACTAAAAAGATAGAAAAATAAATACACTCAAAACTGATGAGAACAGAGAGAAACTAAGTATGAAATAACTCGGTAAATCAAGAACTCAAAAATTCGACAAGAAGGAACAATGTTAGAATGCCTCCAACAAGAACACAAACAATGTAAAAGAGAAAGAGGAAATCACTCAACACTCCTTAAATATGTGCAACAATAAAATGCATTCAATCTAGGTTGTGGTAAGAAAAATATCTCAATCATTCAAAAGAGCGAGACGTTCCAAGAAAAATTGCAAAGAAAATCCATACCAATAAAATCTTTAAAGTCTTCTTCTAATCAATTAGATAATTCAAAACATCACGAGACAAAGATCAAATTAGTGAAAATAAAGGTTAACCAATATTGCAACTTAATATAGGTTTGCAAGCTCAACAAACATAAAACGTGAGTGATAAGTATCAAATCCTCAATAAAAAAAAGTCAAAAAACAATTGGAGCACTTTTGAGTTAAAAATCCACTTCAGCAGACCTAGTAGATCAAGGCAAAAACCTTGAATTTTCCTCCAAAAGAGAGAATGGTGTTGTTATCCATAAGTGATGGAGCACTATCCAGGAGAGTGGATCCCTTTACAGGCCTCTGGATGAGCGCCAATCATGATAATGGTTCCCTATCATCAACTACAAAGAAACTCCATTTAGGAGAATAACACTTTGGTGAGAACTATAGGGGAGGGCTAGTTCTCGAAAAGTTCAAAAAATGGCTCAAAAGGACTAAAAAATCAAAAACACCACTCAATGACTCTGTAAATTCTTCAATGAGGAAGACGAAAGGGGAAATAGATCATAAAAAAGAATAAGAAAATCAATATCTAATCACAAGCAAGAGATCCAAGATGAAAAAGAGGAAAAACTAATCATAGTTCTTCCCTAGTGGAGTCACCATTTTTATGTTGTGAGAAATATTACATTGTTGACAAGATAAGCTCCCCTTTGGACCAGGAATCCTATATTTGGTCCAAAGACAGAAGAGAAAAATTGTTTACTACTTTCCCTATAAATATAACCAAATCAATCAAACAAGAGAGAGAAGAAGAATGTAGTGCACCTTGTTGCGATGTTCATCCTCGATACTCCAATCCCAGCACTTGGTCTCCAAGCTCCTCAATGCAAGTCAAATTGTACAGATACTAGAAAATTAAATCTTTCTCCTTCTCTATATTATTAGATAAAGAGGATCTATCTATGAATATTGGAATGAAAATAGAAAATCAAATGGATAACACATGACCTTGAAGGGAATAGGCCAAGTTGATATTAATTGGAAAGCCAAAGAAGGCACTTACAAAGTGTGATTGATGATGTATTATATTCACCAAGCTCTCCTCATCCAACCCCTTGCACGAATCTTGAAATAAAGATATTGAATTGTTTTTCAAGGATGAAAGGTTTGATACCTCAAATATTCCCCCCTTCACCATGGAAAGCCCTCACTATATAGGATTTGTAGGCTTAACCACCATGGAGAAGATCACTCACTAGAGCCAATAAATTGCGATATCCAATATTTTTAGGGAGAAAATATCTCTCAAGGATTTTAGGGAGAAAATATCTCTCAAGGATTTTAGGGAGAAAATATCTCTCAAGGATTTTAAGGAGGAAATATTTCTCAAGATCCACCAAATTAGGATTTTGGTTTGAGAAAATATCTCAACCATCCATGAGATTCTCAACTTCTCCTTGAGATTAGGAAACTAAATGTGATGTGAATTCTCACACTAAATTAATTTCCCTTTTATGAATAATTCATGTTCACATAGTATTTTGACCATCATGTGATATGTTTCTCCTCCATGGTGACTAGGGACCGTGACAAATATTATTTCATGGTGCCAAGGTGTTGTGACACTTACTAAAGTGCATGTGACATTAGTAAGGTGCATACGAAACTTTGACAAAGTGCATGTGACACTTAGTAAGGTGCATACAACACTTTACGAAACTTGCGACACTTAGGCGTAAATAGGTGCAACACTTAAGTGTGACATTTTGGTGTGTAACAACTGGTACATAACAAGTGGTATCATGGCACTTTCATTGCCAAAAACCATGGGTAATTTTTTTTTCAAGGTAGAGACATATTCTGACATCTTAAATCTATAGTGATATGTCATTCAGTGCATAAATCCATGGCCGAGGAAGCATACACATAGGAACTACAAGTGGTACTTAAGCGCACATTGTTTGTCACTCTTGTAACCCATGTTGGTACCCCTTTGAGTGGTAGTGCATCATACAGTACCTGTATAAGGACTTCCCTAGATACTCTGAAGCCCTCTGTATATAAATCAATTGGTCACCTAACTGCTATAGCTCCATTGAGAACAACACTTGGGTCAAATATACTCCCTAGTACCTAGGAAATCGGGTAGTACTATTAAGGGTATGGTCTAGCCTCCTTAGTTAGTTTTTTGAGATATTGATTCGAGTACTACTATTTGACCCCGCACATATATCAGAGAGATATAACACAGGGAACAACCTTGTTTGTAAGCACCCTAGAAACCCTAATGCCTAGGATGGAAACAAAAAAGAACAAGAACAAACATGAACTATTATTCTGCAACCTTGTTTTTTTCATTCGGGTTGTGCAATTACTACGTAAATTTCTTCTTGTAAATAATTTTCTCATTTCACCACATCAATATTATTGAGTTTGGAGTATAACTCTGCAAGATTAAAAAAAAATAAAAAATCGAGGCCTGCCTGTACCCTTATTTGAGACCTATCCCATTGGACTCCTCTTTATGTTCTAATCATAGTAATATGTATCATTTTTCAACATTTTTTTTTCTCTGTAGTCCCGACCCCCATCCAGCCCCCTTATTTGGGTCTTACCCCATTGCATTCCCCTCTTCACCCTATTCATGATGATACCCTTCACCCATATCCCATTTTTTCTGTGGTCCCACCTACCCCTTTCTAGTTCCCCCGTTCATCATGGCCCATGCCCGTAGCCATGACCTTTAATCCCAGCTCAATACCTTGTCGTTTGATTTCATAGCTACCTAGAAGGAATTGCAGAAAATCAGTGCCAATATTACCACTGTGAATAAAAATATACATTCCACCATAAATGAAAAATGGAAACCATGAAATATGACCTCTCTACCCAGCTTGAATCCTTCGCTTCCCTGATCTACACCAATTTGAATACTACTAGAGACCTTACCTCATATGACCAACCTTTGTACCCCGAAGGTGAGACTTCCTCCAATTCTCAAAATTTTCAGTCCCATCACTTTCAGCGTGACATACGCCTTCCTCAAGTGGATGTAAAAAAATTTGATGGCTCGTATCCCACCGGTTAGGTAACTCAAACAGAACATTATTTTTCTTTGTACGACATTACATATGATTTGGCCAAACTCCGATATGGTTTTCTCCATTAAGATCAAGAATGTTGGAAATGGTGGCAATGGATAAAAAATTCTCACCAAGGGTATGTCACTTGGAAACACTTTGTTCCAAAGCTTTATGGATTCTTTCACACTGACACCCACCATTTATTCCATTTGACAAAGTTGAAATAATCTGGCACATGTAAGACTTTATAACTACTTTTGATCATTTGTCTTTCCACACAAATGGAAATTCTGACGATTTGTTTCGAGAATGCTTTATCAGTGGCCTCAAAGATGAGATACATGCCCACATCCTCATGGATTTCCCCCTGAGCTGGGTGGAAGCTACTAAAATATCTAAGGAAGCACAACAAGTTGTCTCTTCTCAAACTAGAAAAACCTCCTTTATTCCTTGGCCTAAACTAGTCACTCCCGCCCCTCCTTCCACTCCATTGAAGATCCAAAAATATACCCGGGCATAAAGGGTTCAATGCCAAGTCAAGGCCCTTTGTTATAATTGTGATGATAAATATTTTCCTCGGAACAAGTGTAAGGAACAAAATATTTTTATTCCCATATATGAGGATGTTTCTAAAGAAGAGGTTGAGGATCCCCTTATGGCTAAGTCACTTGAACCAACTAACGTTACTCCACCCTCGGACCCCACAAAATTTGAATCGGTCATTTCCCTTAATTCTCTCACTGGCTTATTTGCTCCCCAAATCCTCAAGATAATTGGTTACATTAATCATTATAAGTCCATCATCGTCATTGACAGTGGCAACCCCCATAATTTTATTCATCACTGCATTTTCCAACAACTAATTGTTATATTCATGTAGTCAACAAATTTCAAATCATGATTTCCAATGGCGGGTACACGAAATGTGGGGGGCATTGTGAAAATGTGTGTCTCCAAATTGGTCAGTACAAAATGAATTCACATATGTTTGTTATCGACATGGGTGGTTGTGACATTGTGTTGGGTATTGAATGGTTAAGGACTCTTGGCCCTATTATCATGTATTTTAAGGAATTAACCATGCAAGTCAACTAGGTGGTCCAAAAATATAATTTCTAATGAATCACAGTCTATTCCCATTGGATCATAAGTTCCCATCGCATGAAAAACAATCCTGAAAAAGGGTCATTCTGACATTATTGCACAACTCCATTCCATTCAAGCCACTAAGACACCCTCTGTGCATCCTGACCTAATCCATCCGCTCCAAACATCAAGATATTTTTTCCACTCCCAAAGGAATTCCCCCTTCCTGTGGTGTTGATGCTCATTCCATTCCCATCCTCCCTGACAACCTTCCTCCTAATGTCCATCCCTATCATCATCCCTTTTCCCAGAAAAACGAAATTAAGAAAAATGTTCAAGAATTTCTCTCCATGGGTCTTATCCATCCTAGTACTATCCCCTATTTTTCTCCTATTGTCATGGTACTTAAGAAATAAGTCTTGTGGCGCATGTGTCTTGGCTTTCACGCCCTCAACAAACTCACCATCAAAGACAAATTTTCCATTCCTTTCATCAATGATCTCTTGGTTGAATTAAGTGGTGCCAAGTTCTTTACTAAACTTGATCTTCCTTATGGATACCACCAGATACATATGAAAAAGGCATACATTCCTAAGACTACATTTCACACTCATGAGGGCCACTATGATTTCTTGGTCATCCCCTTTGGCTTGTGTAATTCTCCCTCCACTTTCCAAAGCCTCATGAATCATGTCTTCCATCCATTTATCCATTATTTTGTCTTAGTTTTATTTGTTGATATTCTCATCTATGGTAAAACATGGATAATACATCATGCTCATATGGATCAATTTCTTAATCTACTCTCTCAGCACCAACTTTTACTCAAATAATATAAATGTTCTTTTGGATCCTCACAAGTCGAATACTTGGGTTATATTGTTGGCAAGGATGGTGTCAGGGTGGATCCTAAGAATATTGAAGCTATGAAGGATTGGTCTCGCCCCAAGACTCTCAAAATCTTGAATGGTTTTCTAGGTTTAACATGCTATTATCGCAATTTTTTTAAGAATTATGGAAAAATTGCGACAACTCTCACTGATCTCCTTAAAAAGAATTATTTCACTTTGAATCCAACAATTGATCAGTTCCTTCCAAGCCTTGAAGGAGTGTATTTGTGCCACTCTTGTCCTTTCCCTTCATGACTTCACAAAGACCTTTGTATTGGAATGTGATGCTTCATGGGTATGAATTGGACCAATCCTTATGCAAGATGGTAGGCCTTTGGCATTTACCAACAAGAAACTGTTGAACTGACATTTTGGAGAATCAATCCATGAAAAGGAAATGTTGTCTATTTTGCATGTTTTGGATCTCTAGCGCCCTTATCTATTGGGGCAACACTTCCAAATTAAGACAAATCATCAAAGCCTCAAGTATTTTCTGCAGCAATGTCTTTCATCACCGAAGTAGCACAAATGGGTGACTAAGCCATTTGAATATGATTATGATATCATTTACAATAAAGGAAAAGAAAGTGTGGTTGTGGACACTATTTAAAAAAAATATGAAGATGAAGGGTCCCTCTTTTCTCTCTCCTTCATTGTACCTGATTGGATCCAATATGTGTGCGAGGAATGGCTACAAGATTCCGAAATTTTGTGTTTGATCCAACAATTGCAAGCCGATTATCCAGTTTCCCCAAGGTACTCTTGGCACAATGATGATCTTCGCTACAAAGGTTGTATGTATTTAAGTAAATAGTGACAACTTAAATACACGATGTTTTCTGAGCTTCATGCTACACCCACAACTGGGTACTCAGGGTTTACCAAAACCTATGACATCGCCAAATATTCCTTTTTCTGGGATGCTATGAAATAGAATGTCTGCACTTTTGTGGAGGAATGTGATTTATGTCAACAAAAGAAGGGAGAGACAATCAAATCCCCTGGCATAATACAACCTCTTCTCATTCTACACATTATTTGGAGGGATATCTCTATGGATTGCATTGTCAGATTACCTAAATCAGGCCATAAGTTAGTCATCATGGTGGTATTTGATCATCTTTCCATGCATGATCATTTCTATGCTATTCAACATCCATTTACCACCTCTACCATGGCTCAAATTTTCATGGATCATATCTTCAAGCTTCATGGCATGCCTCATTCTATTGTTTTCAATCAAGATCCAACTTTCACCATCAATTTTTGGAAAGAATTATTCATGCTACAAGGAACCCAATTACATCTCGGCACATACTATCATCCTCAGACTGGTGGAAAAAATGAAGTTGTCAATAAGTGTTTGGAAACATATTTTAATTTTTTTGCATATGAGAGGAAAAATCAGTGTGCTCAATGGTTACCACTAGTTGAATTGTAGTAAAACACCTCTTACCATACACCTACTGGAATGACTCCTTTTGAAGCACTATATGGAAAAAATACCCCTTCAGTTTGTTAGAATATTGGATGTGCTCGTTTAGCCATAGACAATATAGGAATATTGTCACCCAACCATAGGCACTAATGCCACCCCCTAGCACCTTGACCTTGACAGAGAGAAGAGTTCTGATAGAAAATCAATAGCCAAACAAGGATAGTGCACCAAGAGTGATCAGAGAGTCCAACCCAGAAATATAGAAACTATAGACTTCAGAACTGGCTGCGGCACCTTCTCTAGGACTTGCACATAAAACTTCCCAACTACAGTGCGCACAAGTGTATTTTTGTGATTCTGAGAATTGTGTCTAAAATGGAGAATGGCCTCATGTATTTATACTTCTTCTGCCAGATTTCCAGGTCCAACTTCTCATTCTGGGTGCTAATTAATTAATATTAATTATCTCCTTTAGCCAACATCTCTTCTAAGGTTATATTCAATTCTTTTCTTACTTCCAGAATATTCTAATCTTTTCAAAGGTCACAAATGGAGGTTAATACCTCTCATAGCTACCATAATATAAAAAATACCTCCTAGCTAGGGAGGTATAAGGGATAATGGTATTGGTCACAAACGAACCATTCAACTGCTAGCATCATTATAGCCACATAGGCTGATTAAATCACAAGCACCGACATTATTATCCAACTAGATAATCTCCATGACAATTGGTACAATGACAATTGATAGAACACAACTGTCTCTATCCATAGTAGTACACAAATACTCAATCCGTGACATATAGTCACAAACAGTGTAACATATCCACCACAGTAGCATACCTCTATTGTCTGGAGACATACAGTCTCCATAGTAATCATATCAATTGATATCAACCTACATAGAAACAATGTTATGATATAAAATGAGTCATCCGGTCCATCCTTCCAATCACACCCGTGAGATCTAGAATAACATCTTCCCTTAGAGAGTATATTGTAGTGTACCAATTCACTACC
>JZKD02S1713094.1:285688-300171 GCA_000966675.3 Picea glauca
CTTATTCAAAACTTGGCTCACCAGCCTATAGAACATATTTACAATTCTTTTGCATATAACATGATCTGTAACGGGGCTCGGCTTTGGGGACACTACATATATCATCAATGATGGGCTATCTGGACTATTCTTCTCAAGCAAGTAAGAATAACTGTCATGATTTCTGAGCCTGTACCATTCACCTATCCATGCCATTCCTTTGGCACTAAACAAAGTGAAACCTGGAGAGAATGAGTCTGCCCTAGGGAATTACTGTCCCTGATTGCTGAACCTGGACCATGCACCTATCTAGGCCATTCCTATGATAGTAAACAAAGTGAAACATGGAGAGAATGAATCTTCCCTAAGGAATGATAGTCCAGACTATTTCCTAAGGAAGTGATTTTCCTACACTAACCTCCAAAATGGACCATTCTTAGAAACTCCTCACAACTCTGAGCTTCAAAAGAATGATTTTCCGGTGAGGTGGACCAGTCTTCTTAACCACTACTGAGAGTGACCTTCAAGAAGATATACTTTCCTATACCATTCCCCCACACTAGCCACAAGGGGAATCATTGTCTATGGTACATCAACGATCCATCAAACCATTTTCATTACGAAAATGACCGTTCGATATGGACCATTTTCCGAATTGGAAAATACCTGTCTGTCAGAAATCTCAAACCATTATCCAAACTGGAAAGGAACTTCCCATCCTGGGCCATTTTTCAAAACTAAGAATGAATGTCCATAAATCAAAGATATGTCAGTTCTCCCTCCCAACCTGTAGATCCATTTATTCCCTTTCAGCTAAGGGACTTATTTTAACGATCCCCAATTTGTCTCAGAAATATGCAAACTTTATTATGGACAAAGGCTTTGTCAAGATATCTGCTGTCTTCTCATTGTGGGAATATATTGTATCTTCACTTCTCCTTCCTGCACTTTATCTTGAATAAATTAGTATTTGATCTCAATGTGTTTCTATCATTCATGAAACACTAGGTGTTCTGATAGACTTATACAACTCTGATTGTGACAATGTATTATGGTGAAATCTAGAACCTAATCCAATAGTTCGAAAAACATCTTTCTCAGCCATATTTCTTATGTACATGCCTCAGATGTTGCGATATATTCTACTTCTGTTGTTCTTAGTGCAACAGACTTGTGTTTCCTATTGTCCCAAGATATCATAGTGGAGCCCAAGCTGAAACACATCCCTGAAGTACTCCTATCTTCTGCACTTCCTTCCCAATCTGAATCTATGAATCCATGAAGCTTTATATCACCTTATGCGATATATCTGAAATCATAGTTTAGTGTCCCACGAATATATCTTAAAACATGATTTGCAACTATCCAATGCTCATGTCTCGGTTCCACTTGGAACTTTCTTAGTGTGTTTACAGCAAAGAAAATGTCTAGTCAAGTTTTTACTAAATACATCAATGACCCAACCAATTGTCAATATAGGGACGAATATTCTAGATCTGAATCTGAATCTCTTACTTTTCTTATATATATGGTCATAGGAGTGTCCGTGTATTTGCAATACATCATTCCAAACTTCTTAAGAATCTTTACTGCATACTTTCCTTGTCCAAGGAATAGTTCAACACACTTCTTCCAAACTTCTAGTCCCAAGTAATAATGCCTGAGACCAAGATTTTTCATATCGAACTCAGAAGCTAGTTCCTTTTTACATTATATAATGAGAGACTCTTTACCTATCGAGAATATATCTTCGGCATATAGCAGCAGAATCATAGGTGCATTGTTCACGACTTTGTAGTAAAAATTTGGATCTGCATGACTTTTGGAGAAACCAAGTCTCATTGGGTAGCTGTCTATTCTAGCATACCAAGCTCTTGGAGATTGCTTGAGTCCATATAAATCTTTATTTAGTCTGAAAACATGAGTATCTCTGGAATGTACTTCAAACCATTGAGGTTATTCAATGTATACTTCTTCTTCGATTGCTCCATTGAGGACAGTTTCTTTTACATCCATTTGATGTAAACTCCATCCCATAGAAGGAGCAAGAGACACTATAGATCTAATGGAGGTGTTCTCTTACGTCATTTTTCATGATGAACTGGTGTTCTTTTATCACGGCTTATTTCCATTGTTTCTTCTGAACTACCTCGTCAAACGTGGTAGGTTCTTCATCTAGAATATTTGTCATACATGCTGGATAGCTAGAGAATATCTTGGTCTTCTTACTTTTTCTGAAGGTCCCACTTGGGGCTGAGTCTTTCTTCTTCTTGTATTTTAGCTTCAACCCAAGCTGGTCATTTCTTGGTTTTAGGTACAGTATCTGAATCAATGTTCTCATGTGGTTGCATCAGATGATCAGGCTGTTCTGTTTCTTCATTCTGAATTTCTGGAAGACATGTTCTTTCTTCAATAGCCTCTTCATACTATTCTTCTTCCATGGTTTCTTCTATGGATTTCTTGAAATCCATCTTTTCATTGAAGGTTATGTCTCTTCTTACTTCAATCTTAAGTTGTTCTGGGATATATATTTATGCCGAAAGGTGTACACCTATTGACAATGGGTTGATTTAATAGGGGTTTAGTGCTTAATAAGTTTTCTATGGACAAGATTAAATATGGCTGGAATATTCTTAGTAGTCACACAAAATAAATGGTTGTGATTTCAATCATTAACTTCCTAGCTATTATAAAGACATATGTTTATGTGTTTACTTTTTTACATTTACCTAATCATATTTAAAAATTATTTTGATAGCTAACTGATTGCCACGTAAGTGATCAACAAAAATTAAAATATTAACACCAGATAAATGAAGCTCAACTGTTTATTTGTTAATCAATAATAAAATTTAATATATTCTTTTAAGGATTCGTTTCATCTTATCAGCCTTTCGGCATTCACTAGCAGCTATCTAGTTGTTGTGCTAGTCTATAAGCCTTGAATGATTCACTATATTCCATGAATATGCCCTTCTTTCCTAAGGGTTGTAATTTGTTACTTTTATCCGTGGGAATGTGAAAGTAAACAGGGCATCCAAAGATTCTTAATTCTTCCAAATTAGGTTTCTTTCCTGAGAAGGATTCTTATGGATTCATATCCTTCAATATGCGGTGAGGACTTCTTTTCTGAACATATATTGTTGTCATGGATGCTTCTCCCCATAAATACATAGATAAACCTTGATCATTCAATAGTGCCTTCACAGTTTCTTCAATGGATCTATTATTCCTTTATGCTACACCATTTTGTCAAGGATTATGAGCAACAATCAACTCCCTCCTAATCCCTGTCGATTTGCAAAAGGCAACGAATTCCGTGCATGTGTATTCTCCTCCATTATCTGTTCTCAAGGTCTAGATTTTCTTGTTTGTGAGGTTCTCTATCTCTTCCTTGAATTCTTGAAACTTGTTGAATACTTCATCCTTTGTCTTCAAGAGATATAACCAAGTATTTTTGGAGTAATCATCTATGAATATTATGTAGTAAAGAGAACCTCCTAGAACTTTGACTGGCATCGATTCGCACACATATGAATGTATTAGATCTAGAATTTCCTTAGATCTATTCTTGCTGCTTGAGAATGGTTTCTTGATATTCTTTCCAAGAGCACATCCTTTGCAAATTACTTCATGTGTAGACTGTAATTCTGGTGTTCCTTCAACCATATTTTTGAGGAAGGGTAATGCTTGATAGTTGATATGAGCATACCTTCTATGCCAAATTTCATTAGGATTGACTTCATCATGTACAAGGGCTTCATCATTTCGTTTTAGTAGTCTGTATAGTCTTCCTTCATGGGTTCCAATAAATCTAACATTCTCTATGCTAGAGTCTCTAGACCAAGATAACACTTTTCCATCTACAGAAGATACTATGTTTCCTTTGTCTTCTAGGAAAGATATGGATACAAGATTCTTTTCTAAACCATGTACATGTAAGACATTTCTCAATTGAACATTGTTTCATGTTTTCAACTTGATGGAGGCTTGACCAATTCCTTCAACTGGGTAAGTGCTTTTGTCTCCAAGATCTACCTTGTGAGATGTCTTCTTTTCATTTAGATTGGAGAGAGTGGATTGATCTCCTATCATATGCCTAGAATATCCACTGTCAATTATCCACATGTCATAGTCAAGCGTTCCTGTGAGTGTTGAGTAGTGTAGATGATTAGTTTTTTCATTCATGACTTCGGTTGACTAATGAATGGTCAAGATTTGACCCAAAATTTCAACTTTGACTTTTCTACCTTCCGAGAGTGCCAAGAGGTGTTTTGGACTAAGGTGAACTTGAATAACTTCTCCTTGATTGAGGTGTTCCATCATAAGGTGTTGGATCAAGGTTTTAGGGTTTCTACAACTGCACCTACTAGTAACCCTAGTGACAATGCTTTAGTAATTGTTCCTACTAGAAACCCTACTGATAGTTCTTCAACAAGCTTAGTATCCTTATGGCTATGCTCCCTTATAGTGGTTAGAATGAATGAAGGATGTGTGGGCCCATAACTTGTTAGAATTTTGGATGTGCTCGTTTAACCATAGACAATATAGCAATATTGTCACCCAACAATAGACACTAATGCCACCCCCGAGCACCTTGACCTTGATAGAGAGAAGAGTTTCAGTAGAAAATCAATAGCCAACTAAGGCTAATGCACCAAGAAAAATATCACCAAAACTGACTAGAGAATCCAACCCAAAAAGATAGAAACTATAGACTTTAGAACTGGCGGCAACATCTTCTCCAGGACTTGTGCACAAAAATGCCCAGTTGCAGTGAAAACAAGTGTATTTCTATGATTCTGAGAATTGTGTCTAAAATGAAGACTGACCTCCTGTATTTATGCTTCTTCCGCTAGATTTCCAAGACCGACTTCTCATTCTGGGTGCTAATTAATTAATATTAATTATCTCCTTTAGCCAACATCTCTTCTAAGGTTATATTCAATTATTTTCTTTCTTTCGTAATATTCTAATCTTGTCAAAGGTCACAAATGGACTTTAATAGCTACCATAGCTACCATAATATCAACACATTTCTCTCATATATGTGAGGTGTCTCGAAGGTTCAGTAGGTTGATCAAACTCTTAAAATTTGAGAGGATATTCTTCATTCTCTGAAAGAGAATTTGGTAATGGATCAGAATCACATGAAGCAACAAGCATATCGAGTTCATTCTGAACGTCAAATTGTTGAAGGTGACCAGGTGTTTCTTCAATTGAAACCTTATTAGTAGACTTCATGCAAGGCTAGACATTTTCAGACACTTTCACCTAAATTTTATGGTCCTTATATAGTTCTCAAGAACGTGGGACCAACCACCTACCAATTATCTTTTCCAATTCATTCTAATCTCCATCATGTTTTTCATGTCTCATTCTTAAAGAAGGTCTTTGGAACTAAGTGCCAAACTCAAACCAGTCTCCTTGAGGTTGATGAAGAAGGCTCCATCTGGTTGCAACCACAAGTAGTGTTGGAAAAATGTGAGCATCATATTCATCATATCACCATAAAGGAAGTGTTAGTATATTAGAAATACACATCTCCAACAGATGCCACCTGGGAGCTAGCTACCATTGTGTAACAATTTCCTCATCTAAAGCCTCAAGGATAATACTATTTTTGGGGAGGGGGGCATGTTAGGTACATAAACTTACTAACGTCTCATGTAAGTATAATAATACATATTCCATGTAATAAAGGCCAATATTAGTAAGGCCTATTTATAAGTAAGAATAAGTCAACTGTAAGAATACCCAATAGAAGCTTTCGCTCCTAGAATATCTTACTCTAGATTGTTCTTGTGGTAGATATATTTAGTATAAATAGGAGTCAAGGGAATGAGAAGTTTTTTCTTGAGAATTATTGTAATAGAGAGCTGCTCCACTGGAGGTTTCCCCCTCGAAGGTCCAAGTGAAGATTGTTTCCTATCAATAAAGGTATTATTTTGGTGTTGTGTTTTCATCTATTGTGTTTTTCTTCTATTAGTTCTGCTATTATTCTCTGTAGTATTTATATTTTCTATTATTATAATAGATATGGTACCTAACAAAACATTGCTATCATCATATCCTTGATGCATTCAAGAGAGTAATAAAAAAACCTTAGAATATCTACATGGCATGAAAAAGGAGGACATGTAAAACATTTATAATGAAGAAGAGAACCAAGGAGACAAAGATTACAATGAAGCTTGGCTCCAAACAATTATCAACCCACAATATTCTTCCATTATTCAACATCTCCTCGCACCATATCCATTAGTGTAACTAGTTTCTCATGCTCAAGCATCCATTGAGGTATATATTTTCAAACATGGATATGATTATACATATGAGACTGTTACACATATGGATGCATTGAAAGTTCTCCTAATCTTGAGGGAAGAGTTTATTTTACAAATATAGTAGGATATTTTAGAAGAAAAAAATATATTAAAGAGAAAAATAAAGTCTAATTGTGAAAACAAGGACTCTGATGTAGTTAGAAACATACATTTCTTGAAAACCATGTTTATGGTTGGTAAGGTTCAGAAAACATTTCTTCATATATTTGTTGGCTCAATATTTCATTTAAATGTTCCTCAAATTATTTTGTTTCATGATCAAGTTGGATGATGTGGGGTTCCTTAAGGACCTCCTTCCAAAATATCTTTTCCCATCAACCTCAACACCTTATTAGGGATCATGATCAGATATTCTATATTTCCTTGGAGCTTGCATACATGTTAGGAGGAGAATATCTCTATGGCTAGGGGAAACCCACAACATATGGAATGACACCTATAAATCAAATCTAATATCAAATATTCTATACAAATTAAATGCTAAAAATATAAGGCTAGGATCATACCTCGTCCGGACATTTGAAGAACACCACCATTGACCACACGACCCGACGATTTATACTTGTAACTTGTCCTCAATAACCAATATACACAAGCATATAAATTAGCATAATCCATTAACATAAATAAGAAAGAATCCCATGGAAAGTAATTCAAATATTTGAAAGATATCAATTGGATGAAAAAATAGTATTTCTATTAATGTAATCAACAAAAGTACATTGGTGACAAACTTTTGTGAAGACACATATCGGAATCAAGAAACTAAGTCCCTCCAGCTGGGCCTACACCACTTCAATCCTCCACAAAGGAAATCTCACACGTAGTATTGAATGAGGTTCTCCATCAAAATATAGGAAGATCTTGGGGAATGAACACAACAAGTTCAATCTTTCAAGGTCAAAGGGATACAGACTCAATATGAAGTGAAATTTCTCTAGAGTGTCTTTTCTCTCAATGATGTGTTGAGTGTCTTCAAGTCTTGGATAGAGCTCAATGTATAGCCTCCTAATGGAATTAAAGGGTTGAATCATAGCGTTTCCAGTATATGGAAGGTCAAGGATCATGGATCATGTGATATGGCATGGAAACCTGACATATTTTTAATTTTTTAGCAGCAAACATGATGTACATGGGTTGTAGTGGAGAAACCTCCATATACATGAGTTTTCTAACTGGTAGGTCATGTATATGTACAAAAATATGTATTTTTATCTTTAGAGTGAAAAAAAAGTGGAATTTAAGTCAACAGAGGGAAGTGGAAGGTCATCCAAGAAAGATCCATGGAGTGAGGAAATTTTTTCTATAAGAGATGCCCTTGAATGTGTGAGGTCAAAGAGGTATCTGTGATGGCCAAAATACATTATAATTACAAGAAGTGGAGTAATGAAGACTCAAATGGAAGTACTACTTAATCATGAGAATATTACAATCCATAATGACATTGTACACATGGATGCCAATCTGAATTACACTACAAATCCACGTGAATATATATCAAATAGTTGTTCATGGCCATGAATAGGAAATACAAAGTTGATATATGCCATAGGCTCTCATAGTCACTAACAAGACATAGTGTAGTCTAGTCTCAAAATCAACCGAAGATATCTATATACAATGGAGTACAATCTGATCATACATGATCGTTGAAGTCATATATATACTAGTCCGATGAAAGACAATAGCAGATGTAGGGTGTGACAACTATGAAATAGAGGTGTTATACACTATATTATGAAGGTGAAAGTCTACATTATATGAATATAGGAGTTGAATTCGAAAACAATGAGACTTTGTTTGATTACTGTTATTTAAGGTATACCGTTAATAAATGAGAGAAAACCCACCGATAATGAAAGTAGGTGTCAAGGCGCCGAGTACATTCGACAAGTGTGAATAAGGGTGTTGAGATCGAACACTTTAAGAACCCATCGATTATAATAAGTTTATATATTCACATTTGTCTATGGCAGGAGAACCTGCCACTAATGATTGCAAGCCTCTAGGTACTCATCAGAATCTAGGTCTTGTTTCCATAATAGATGATCTACAGTCGATGGAAGGATACCCATTGAATAGAGAGAATTAAGGAATCTCTCATCATCCAGAATGAGGTGCAAATAAATATCTTGATAATTAGGAGGATCTCGGACAAATAGGATGTTCATGAACCAACAACCATGTGAGTCTCTCACATGCACCAGATGCAAGTAGTACACGAAAGAGACCCTCTGAATAACAACCAATCATGAACAAATATGACACAGGAGAGGAAACCAATAATATGTCTAATGGAATCCAAGGAATTGCATAAATCCCAATGTGTGAATAGATTTCTTTCCATCGAACACAGGGGAAACCACCCAACCAACAACCAATGAGGATATGTCATATGTTGTGTTCAAGGTTACCTACCAATGATAAATGTAGGACCATGGTAAAAGGTAGGACACCAACTTCATGTGATTCTAATATACACTGATGATATGGATGACATGAAAACTCAAGAGTTATGAGGAATGGCTGAGAAAGGATTTAAACTTCCATCAAACACATGGATAAATCAAGAAGCATAGGTTTAATAGCTATTAAAATCTTGTGACACAAGAGGCATGAAGAAACTCTCCATAGGGACTGGAAGAATAACCAATCTCAGGAGTAGAATCTAAGTGATGAGATAAGCCTCCTAAGTGTATGCTAAACCCAAAACTTTGATAAAAATGGACTCAAGAGTTTGTGCTCTTTTCAAAGGAGACGGGATTGGTGCGGATAGGAGATAATAATTTTTTTCTACCCATCTTTTTTTTTGTTTTTCATAGGAAAAAAAATCTTATGATACAAGAGAGGAAACAAGTGTCATGAGTAACCAACTATTTCCTAGGATTGAAACATACCTATTCTCAATGCAAGGGATTGCATGTAGGGTATGGACACTCGGGGGGGATGTTTCCTCTACGGGTAAAAGGTGTCAAGCTACAAAGGATATATGAAAGGAAATGCATGGCTAGTTATGATAATTGATGGGGAAAGAGGCTTATAACGAGAAAGAGGGAGTCGTAAATAGGCTCAAAAATTCAAGAAATATAATGGATTACAATTACTACTTAAGTCAAAAATGTCATTTTTCATAGATTTAATCCCCTAGGCTCGAAAAAGTATAAACTAATACCTAGGAGAACTCTTCTAGATAATGGCGACTAGAGTACTCATTTTTCGTAATTAGCATACTTGATCCGGAAAAGGGTTAAAATTATACCAAATAGACGTCCTTTCAAAAACATTTAATGAGTGTGAAAGAGACAAGTTCACTCAACAATCTTTTCATTTTTCGGGAGTCGAGAAGGAGCTTAACCAAGACTCGGGGGGAGTCCCATAGGTAGTAATCAAAATTTTCTTGAGTAAGAAAATAGTGTTCAAAAGCAAAGTCATATTGGGACTATAAGGAACTCTCGGTCCTATGGAATAAAATCTGCATCACTACCAAATGACGAAAATGGTTTCTAACTAGGGTACCCATGTTTGGTAAGTCTCTACCACATAATAACGACACTTATAGTATCAATAAGAAGGTTTTGCATCGCTAAGAAATGGGTTTGTACCTAGGGTGTACGAATCACGGTCATAGGACGATGTAGGAATGGAAATATGGATGAAAACATATCCTATATGTCGAGAAATCAATTAAAAACCTTGAACTAAACCACTTAAAACCAAGTCTTTCACTACGATATTATTCCATAGGGCCAAAAATAGAAAAGATAGGGTAAAACTATACAAATTTGGTAAAAAAATTATTTTAATGGTAAAAATAATAAATTTTTCCATACCATTTGAGTTTTTAACCACAATATTCTAGTGGCAATTGTGGGAATTGCGATCAATGAAATTAGAAACCGTATGGACCAAGTAACCATTTTACCCATTTTCTTTGATTTCAATGGTTTACATTTTATATTTAGTGACCATTTTTTGAGTATTAGAGGTAGTTAATTAGAAACTAGGTTGTACGTGGATGAAATTTCATTGGGTCCAATACATGACCTCATTTATGTGGGAAAAGAAAATCCTACCTACGTACATGAATCCCTATATGCGACTGTCATAAGGGTATCCCACATACAATTAGGAAAACAAGTTGTTAAAGAGGACTAACTCAAAAATTGGTCTTTCCTTTGCAGGATGGTGATTGAATAGAGGGAAAGGGAGCATGAGGAGGTGAATGCAGTAGTAGAAAGAGACGTAAGAGCCTAGAAATCTTTGCAAATATATGGGCTATATAAATTTTTTTCCATCAAATGAATGAGGGATCAAGTGAGGTTTCTCTAGTTACTGATAAACTATTGGGATCCATAGACAAAGGCCTTCAATTGCGATGAGAAACCATTGAGAATTGAAGTGGACGACATATATTTTATCACAAGATTGTCTCACCAGGTGAGATGGTTAGTGTCAAGGATAGAGGGGTTGGAGGTGGGATGGATATGGAAGAGTACATTGCCACCCATGTTTTTTCAGGAACAGATAAAGTAGGCATCCAACTCCCTATCAAGGAGATTGAGATCATGAGTCTAAATATTGTCATGCTTATACTTACATGGATATCAAGGTTAGCCTCATTGCACTAGGTGTTGAGGCAACTCATGTTCTATGTTGTGGAGTGTTTGAGAACAACTGTTTATGACTAGTGCATGTCACTATTGTCTAACATGAAGAGCCAGTTGACGGATTGCAAACAAGGGTGAATGAGGAACTATGCGCTTGCATCCATACTGTGTAGTTTTTTCTTTAACATGGTTCCAAGTTTGATCCCTAGAGTAGAGATTACTCCACACAGACTATGTGATCCAGCCATGTCATGATGGACTTAGGTGATGAGGCAGTTAGGAGGTGGTAGGGTGCCAACACCCTACAATGATGAGTTATTTCACTGGTGGCGAAGACATGTTATAGCCGTCGATGAATATCCCTATGGAGGGATTGAATACCAAGGGGAACCTGACATGCCATTTCCATGAGGATCCCCCTTTGGAGAGATTGGTACGAAATGGTTTTTATATATTTCATTTTTCTGTTTTTCAATTTTGATAAAGTAAAAAAAAAAATGAAAATATTTTTTGTATGGTATCAAGTATTAAAAGTTTCTTTATTATGTATACATAGGTCCATGATGCCCAGAGGGATTTCCATGACATCGACGAAGGGGCCTAGGAGATGATCTATTAGGTGGGGATGCAGAGAGAGTGCAACAAAATATGCAGGGAAATTGGTCTCATTTGGTACACATGATTCCTATGGTTCAAGTGGAGGATCTTCTGTATGCGATGCAGAGGTAGGTGGTGGGTGTACCGCGTGCATGGTTGAGGCTCTTCTGAAGTCTTGAAAATGTCATAGTGTTTTATCATGATACACATCCAACACCATATGCATAGATGTCATGGTCTTGACAAAACATCCAATCACTCCGTTGTCTTGAAAAAACAAGCAGCAGAAAAGAGAAATCAAAGATAGGTTGTTGTAAGAATGAAGTCTCAAATCATTCAAAAGGGAAATATTTGAAAAGTAACTTAATACCAACAAACCTTTCCAATCCTTTTCAATGAGTCAGATAAAGAGAAACTACACAAGTTTCAAACCAAACCGGGAAAAACAAGGTGAATCAATATCGCAATTTGGAAAACGTTGCAAGCTCAAAAAAGACAACAAAATAACTGTTAAGTATCAAATCTTCAATCCAAAAAAATCCACAAACCAAAGTACATATGCTGGGAAAAAACCTCGATAACATAGACTGGAAAAAACTAAGCAAAAAAGGGCAGAAATCACCAAAAAAAGGAGATCAACACCCTTGTTTTCAATGGCATAGAGTGTTGTAGCGCTCCGATGTACACTGCAGGGGAGCGTTGATTACAGATCAACACTATGATATACACTCCAGGGGAGAGATACCCTTCCTATAAACTCAGAACAAAGGCTTCAAACTCAAAACATTTCTCCCATAATTCCTAGAATTTTGTGAAATTGTCAATGAAGAGGGGAGAAAGGAAATAGATCAAGAACAAACATAAAAATGTTCTAAAATCGGGAAAAAAGTAGACACAATCCAAGGAAAGACAAGTCAATGTTCGTCCGCAGTGGAGTCACCAATTTCTATTACGGAATAACTCCCCCTGTGGACAGGTGGATCTTCCATCGGATTCTAGACCCCTAATACCGAGACAAAAATATGCAAATGGACACTAACACCCCTTTGAGATTTTCTTAACTAGTTGAAAAGAGAGAAGGAGGAAAGGTGGTCGTACCTATTTCCATTGTCCGTCCTTGCTACTCCAATTTGAGCTTGATCCCCAAAATCATTCACACAACTTGATACCTGCAAACCAAAGACAACAAAGAGGCACAAGGAAACTCCTACTCTAGCATACTAAATTAAACAAATTCATCTACAATAGACAAGCATATGTAAAGACACATAAACTAGAAGGAAATAGGACAAGAATATATTAATGAGAACATTAAAAAGACACTTACAATATGTAGATGCAATTGCAACAGCCTCTCCAAGTCCTCCTCATCTAGCCCTTGCATGATGCTCCCAATATTGTAACAACCCTAATTGAATATATACTTAGGGATTATTAAGTAAAAATTTATTAGGTAATTAATTTTTCCTAACATGTTATTAACTAAACAAAGATAGGTATAATGATATTAATTAAATATTTATTAATTAATTAATGGTTATAATTTTGATTAATTAATTAATTAATTATCTACCTATTACATTCAATGACATGGGTATTAAATTTAAAAGGGTTAATAAATTTAATTGTTTAAATTAATAGATTACGTATACAGAGGGGATAAGGAGCATTAATAATCGGATAAGACAATGAATTTGGGGATAAGGAAAGGGGAAGGAGGCATATGAGGGGGAGGCTTATGGAAGGAAGGGGGATTATTTTTTTTAAGGGTTCCCTTGGATTTGCTGGTTCAGAGTTTGAGTTCTGTAGTCAGGAAGGATCATACAGGGGGGCACTGGTTTGCTGGGGGTTTTGGGCACAGGGGACAGGATTCCTTACGGTCTACTAGAGCTAGGGAGCTGCACAAGATCTATTCCTAGTTGGCAGGGAGGAAAACTCGGTTTTGGGGCACAGTTTGGTCAAAGCAACAGGGTGGGTAGAGCAACAGGGAAAAGCAGCAGGGAGGACATTTAGAGGTCGTGAATTTGGCATCACACAAAAGTATTCTTAGGTACTCATTTTCATGAATATGTAATGGTTATTTAAAATTATTAGCATGCTTTTATATGAATTTCTGCCACTTATATGAATTTCTGCTACTTATATGATGAATGAAAGAAATTAATTAGAAATAATTTTTATCTTTTTAAATTTATGAGTATTATTAGGATTAATTTAAAATTAGGTTATTACAAAGATCTTAAGTTTGATACTCGAAAGATTCCTCCCAATATCATAAGTTTGATACCTGAAAGCTTCCTCCCAATATCATAAGCTTCCTCCGAATTGGAATGGATTGGTTAGCAGCTCACCGAGCCATGGTAGATTGTTTCACAAAGAGGGTGCTTTGTGTCGATGATGAAGGAAGGCCAGTAGAGATCCAGGGTCTACGGAGAAAAGTGTCATTATTATTTATATCAACAATGAAGGTTAAGCGATGCTTGAGACAAGTTTGTCGATTGTATGTAGTGGAAGTAGTGAATGAAAGGAAGGGACCCTCATTGGATTAGTACCCAGTATTATCAGAATTTAAGAGTGTTTTTCCGAACGAGTTAATAGGGTTACCTCCTGAGAGGGAGCTTGATTTTACTATTGACCTAAAACCTGGTGCAGAACCAATCTCCAAGACTCCATATCGGATGACAACACCAGAACTTTGTGAATTGTGAATGCAGTTGAAAGAGTTACTAGACTTAGGGATAATAAGGCCCAGTGTCTCACCTTCGGGAGCATCGATAATTTTTGTAAAGAAGAAGGATGGATCCTTACGACTGTGTGTAGACTACAGGGACTTGAACCATGCTACAGTGAAAAATAGGTACCCAATGCCATGAATAGATGACCTTTTTGATCAGATGAAAGGAGCAGCGGTATTCTCAAAGATCGATTTGCGATAGGGGTATCATCAGTTAAG
>JZKD02S1713094.1:313412-346637 GCA_000966675.3 Picea glauca
CCTAGGATCGTATGACCTATTGATTGGTATGGATTGGCTAGACACATATAAAGCCAGATTGGATTGTTACCATAAAACCTTAGAATGTGTAAGTGAAGAAGGAAGAAGGATAACCATTCAAGGGATCCAAAAACCTATCTAGGTGAGGAGAATATCAACCCTTCAAATGAGAAAGTATTGCAGAAAGGGATGTCCACTATATTCGATATAGGTGTTGGAATCAGTTCAAGATGAAAAACCAAGCCTCGAACACCACCCCGCACTAAGAGAATATAGAGATGTATTTTCGGAAGAGGTACCAAGTCTACCTTCTAGAAGGGACATTGACTTCTCGATAGAACTTGCACAAGATGAGCACACCCGAGCTAATTGAGATTAAATTAAAACTAAAAGAAATGATGGATAAAGACTATATCTGGCCTAGTGTGTCTCCATGGGGAGAACCAGTCCTATTTGTGAAAAAGAAAGATGGTACCCTCTGACTGTGCATAGATTATAGACAACTCAATAAGGTAAACATAAAGAACAAGTACCCCTTACCCCAGATTGATGACTAGTTCGATCAATTGGGAGGTGCTTCCATCTTCTCAAAGATTGACTTGAGATCTGGATACCATCAAGTCTGAATCAAGGGTGAAGACATCCACAAAACTTACTTTAGGACGAGATATGGTCACTATGAGTTTGTGGTAGTACCATTTGGATTAACCAATGACCCTGCAACTTTTATGTGCTTGATGAACAATGTGCTCAGCAAATTCCTAGACAAATTTGTACTGGTTTTTATTGACGATATATTAATTTACTCCAAGAATATAGAGGAACATGAGGAACATCTTAGAGTTGTGGTTCAAGTGCTAAGAGAACATCATCTCTATGCCAAATTTAGCAAGTGCGGCTTTTTCCAGAAGAAAATACATTACTTGGGCCATGTCATATCTGAAGAGGGAGTAGCAGTAGACCCTGGCAAGATCATGTCTATCATGGAATGGACTACCCCAAAGGACGTTTTAGATATCAGATCCTTTATGGGCTTAGCAGGATACTATAGGAGGTTTATAAAAGGATTCTCCAAGATTGGTTGTCCAATCACTTCCCTCCAGAAGAAGGGAGCTAAATTCTCATGGACACAAGAATGTGAAGAAAGATTTCAATCCCTAAAACATCTACTGACCCATGCACTCATGTTGAAGATCACCAATCCCGAAGTTGACTTCCTCATGTGCACAGATGCCTGCAAGGAAGGGCTCATAGGAGTCCTTATGCAAGGAGGAAGTGTAGTCTGCTATGAATCCCAAAAATTGAATGAGCATGAAGTCAACTATGTGACCCATGATCTAGAGCTGGCCGCCATAGTGCACCCCTTAAAAATGTGGAGGCATTACCTACTGGGAAGGAAATTTGTACTTATGACAGACCACTATGGATTGAAATATTTGTTTGACCAACAAAAGCTCCATGCCATACAAGCTAGGTGGATGGCCCTCCTTAGCGAGTTTGATTTTGAAATAAAACATGTTAAAGGAAAGGAAAATAAGGTGGCTGATGCCCTTAGGAGAAGTATGAAAATAATTCACCTAGCAGCGGTGAGCACCTGCGAGACGAATGCCAAAGAAAGAGTTAGGAATGCACGAGAAACAGACACATTCTTCTAGACCGTGACCTTGTACTTGGAGAAAGAACCCACAGGGATAAAGTATGAAGGCTACCAGATGATAGATGGAGGTCTGTTAACTTACAGAAAAATATTGTATATTCCAAATTGTGACGACTTGAAGAGGTTCATAATGGATGAACTACATAAAAGACCATATACTGGTCACCCGGGATATCAAAAGATGATCACGGCCACTAGAAAACAATTTTAATATCCTGGGTTAAAGAGAGACATAGCTAACTATTTAGCTAAGTGCCTAGAATGCCAACAGGTTAAAGCAGAACACCAACACCCAGCAGGATTATTACAACCTCTACCATTCCTAGAATGGAAATGGGAAACCATTTCCATGGATTTCATCACTGGATTACCAAACTCGACCAGGCAAAATGACGCCATCATGGTGGTGGTGGATAAATTGAGCAATTCCGCCCATTTTATCCCTGTCAAATCGACTTGCAAGGAAATATATATCGCTAGAATATTCATGAAGGAGATATTTAGACTACATGGTATTCCTAAAAAGATTGTGTCTGACAGAGACACAAAATTTACTTCCAACTTTTGGAAATCCTTGATGGTTGGTCTAGAGACCAAATTATTGTTTAGCACAACCTATGATCCTTAAACTAATGGACAAACGAAAAGAGTGAAACAAATATTATAAGACATGCTAATAATTCATATAATGCATCAACCTAAAAAGTGGGAAGATTACCTGCCACTGGTGGAATTTGCCCACAATAACGGCTACCAAGAATCCCTGAAGATGAGTCCTTTCAAAGTCCTCTATGGTAGACCATGCAACACTCCAGTCAGTTGGAGTAACCCAGTAAACATAATTATTATTTGACCCGACATGTTGAAAGAAATGGAACAACAAGTGATTCAGATAAAACAAAATCTAAAGGTCCCTTAGAACAGATAGAAAAGATATGCCGACCGAAAGAGAACTCCAAGAGAATTCAAGATGGGAGACCATGTATATCTCAGAGTTAGGCCTAGGAAGAGTTCCCTAAGGATGGGAGCTTGTGAAAAGTTGGCACCTTAGTATTGCAGACCCTTTGAAGTTCTAGATAGAGTGGGACCTGTAGCCTATATGCTAGCACTTCCTCCCATGGTAAAAAACATAATGTTTTCCATGTTTCATTATTGAAGAAATATGTACACGATTCTAATCATATAATTGACTGGTCTATGATCCAGGTGGAACCGGAGGGATAATTCCTACCATAACCTCAATGCATACTGTATAGAAAGGAAACCCCACTCAAGAACCGAACCATTGCACATGTCAAGGTGCAGTGGAAACATTTTGGCCCAGATGAGGCTACGTGGAAAATGGAAGATGCCATGAAACATGCATATCCGATTTTGTTTACTTCTGTACATAAACATCATATTGATAGATAAAACATTGAGGACAATCTTCCTTTAAGGGGGAGGGAATTGTAACACCCTGTTTTCCCCAGTCTGTAAAAATAACTATATTGGCCAAGAACTATGGAAAACTCAAAGATGTGAATGTTTGATTTCACGGAGCTTTGTATAAAAAGTCGATGAATGTAAATTATGTTATGATTATGTGTTGCATGACTTCTGGGAGGGGGGATCTGCTAAAAGAGACCATGATGGTAGGTTGGGAGGGTCCTCAAGAGTTGGGAGGGTCCTCAAGAGTTAATGAGGGGATGGGGGTGAACCGCCCATCCGTAGAAGCTCTTAGACCTGACCACGGACGGGGGAATTCGCGCCACACACAATCTTGCAGAAAAAGGAAAGAAAGGAAGTGTGGGGAAACAGAGAAGAAAAAGAGTGCCACAGGGATCGCGGAAGAGAAGTGGAGAAACTATGGAAACATAGAGAGTTATGAACATAGGAGAAGGAGAGTGACCTTCATCTTGGATTATTTTTCTGTATCAGGAGAAGGAGAGTAACCTTCGTCCTTGACATCCGTTGAGTTGGAAGTAGGAGACTGAATCTCAAAGCATCGTGGTCTAGCTCGGTGGTGGCTAGTGGTAAATCCATCGGGAGTCACTAAGCCTATGGTTGGGTGGAAATGAGAAACCCTCTTAGCAGTCACGTCACAGCTGGTATTTCTAATAAGTGTTTATATATTGTATCTTGAATTGAATATCCTGGATGCATTCTCATGTTTATACGCTCATAAATGGTTTCTGTATAGAAGTGTTTTCCTTGTGTTTTAATAGGAAATAATGGATGCATGCTTATACTTATATGACCATAATCAGTTTATGTATAGAATGAATAAGTTTAGAATACGGGTCTGTTCCCTTGAGATTTTTTCCATCTACTTGACTCACACTATGTCCTGGTTTGATTTCTCGAAGGCACCTCCTCCTGGGAAGTTTCCTCGCATTCCAGAACCGGAGTGAGTTCCTTGAAAAGACTATCGTTATAGTAAACCCACAAGTTTACTTTACCCCTGTCAGAGAGTTCATAGCTCAGTGAATTAGGAAGGATTTTTAGTCAGGTCACCAAGCCTAGGGATAATTACCCAAGAACCCTTTGGAGGATCATGTGATCTGAGTCTAGAAACCTTGTACAAGAAAGAGTAGTTCTCTCAGGTTTCGGTGTTTCAGCACCCGAGAAAACAAAGGGAAAGACCCCTCATCTTCACAGGTCGTGAAATCCTGGTATACGAAACCCCGAATCAGTTTAGCGTGAATAGGTTTCGGCGTTTCAACACCCAAGAAACCAAAGGGAAAGACCCTTCATCTTTACCAGTCGTGAAATCCTGGTATACAAAACCCCGAATCTATTTAGCATGAATAGGTTTTGGCGTTTCGGCACCCGAGAAATCAAAGGGAAAGACCCCTCGTCTTCTCCAATTGCGAAATCCTAGTATACGAAACCCCGAATCGGTTTAGCATGAATAGGTTTAGGTGTTTCATCACCTGGGAAACCAAAGGGCAAGACCCCTCATCTTCGCCAGTTGCGAAATCCCGATATACGAAACCCCGAATCGATTTAGCGTGAATAGATTTCGGTGTTTCGACATCCAGGAAACCAAAGGGTAAGACCCCTCGTCTTTTGCATTCACGAAATACCGGTATACAAAACCCCGAATCAGTTTAGCGTGAATAGGTTCCAGTGTTTCGGCACACGGGAAACCAAAGGGCAAGACCCCTAACTTTCACTAGTCGCAAAATCCCAGTACACAAAACCGCAACGCGCTCTGTGGATGAGCCCTAGGTCACCAGACAGGGTCTTGTGGTAGGAAGGACGAGTCCCGAAAGGATTTGGACCATCCATTTGTAGAGAATGTGTGGCGAAGGTCTAAAGCCACTGAGGTTCTGGAGATCTGGGAAATAGGAGTGAAGACCTTGCCAAAATCCTGAAAGGTAGAATGTTGGGATTTATTCTAGGTCGTTGATCAAGTCAACGATCTGGACCGTAGATCTGGATGATACGAGGCTTTCAAGTTTTGGGGATTGAAGGAACAAGGGTTGCTTGCAATAGGAATATTGAAATCCGAGTTCCAGTAGAGCCATTTGGTGTTAGTGTGTGTTCACTGAGGTGGTCACATGGAGTAGGAAAAAGGGGAGCCAAGGAGCTCATTAACCCCATTTCAGGGTTTGTCACTTCAAGGAGACAGGGAGCCAGGGAGAGATCGCACACAGAAATCCCAGAATGCAAAAGCTGGAAGTGCCTTTTTGGTAAGGCCTATGGTCATAGACAATGATCACATGAAGGAGCATAAGGGAAGGGATGGTATGTGCTAGGCCCCATAGAAATTCGGGAATTCTATCCCTCGAAGAAAAGATGAAAAAGACAAAAAAATCTAGGCTACCATAGTGGGTATGTGACAATAAAAGTATCTCATAATGTAGATATAATCTCTCCCAAAGAGGAGGTTCAATTCCAAGGGGTCGTGAACTACCATCACATCAACGTAGACCATTTTTCCTCCCAAAGTAACCAAAAACTAGGGAAGGATCCCTAAAGGCTGACTAACTCTTATGTCAAAGGTCAATAGATTCTGAGTCACGGGCCCAAGTTGTGGGGAACCAAAATATTTCCAAGCAATCACAGATAAGATGCTAATGTAAGCACCTTCGTCTATTAGAGTGTTATGAATATTCCTATCACAAACCTGCACATAAGAAGGAAGACGGGATTCTATCAAATTATTCTGATTAATAAACATCATCTCATTACTTGAAGTGGGTGCCATCGGGATGGATGGAGTGCCCACATTTCCAGTTGAATCATTATTAATGAGGTATAACTGAGTGACATCCTCATTCTTTGACTGAGGAGTGGGATCAAACAAGATAGGACCAGATCATCCACTTGGGTTGCACTCTTCAAGGGAGGAGTGGGATTGACCAATGGAGGAACTTGATCGACAATTTTGGCATTCTTCAAAGGAGGAGTAGGATTGATCAAGGACAGAACTATATCAACCACTTTGGAACTCCTCAAGGGAGGAGTGGGATCGATCGATGATGGAACTAGATCGACCTGTTTGACACTCTATAGAGGAGGAGTGGGATCGATCGATGATAGAACTGGATCGACCACTTTGGCACTCCTCAAGGGAGGAGTGGGATCGATCAATGATGGAACTAGATCGACCACTTTGGTACTCTTTAGATTAAGAGTGGGGCTGATCAATGATGCAAATGAATCAGTCACTTTGGCACTCCTCGAGCGAGGAATGGGATCGATTGATGATGGAACTTGATCGACCACTTTAGCACTCTTCAGATGAAGAGTGGAGTCGATCGATGAATGAATTGGATCAACTACTTTGGTTAGTGGTTCAACCAAGGATGAAACCATATTGACCACCTGATCAAGTGGACTGACCAAGTATGGAACCATATTGACCAGTCCATCAAGTAACGAAGGTTTCAGAGAAATATTACGATAACCAGTTCGAAGTTGAAGATTTTCCTAAAGATAAGAAGCCTCATCCATATGAGGGAAAAGGTGATATTAATGATCACCTTCACATAAAAAGAAAGGAAATTTGATAGTTCTATTCTTCTTACCAACCTTAATGTTACTATCTGACAGGGTATCACTAGAATGTCCCATAGGGGATGATGATGTGGAAGACCACATTTCTAAGACTTTGGGGATACTAGGGAGATCCCTCATAAAGTGGTTACCCTTACAAAGCCTACAAGGGAATTTGTGTTTAGGATTGTTCGTTTTATACTTGTCTACTTTATCAACGCTCCCAATACAATTAGCAATAGTTGGTTGCATGGATCCAACATGATCTGATGTGGTTGGAGGCCTGGTCCATTTCTGGTTCTTCTTCGTCTTCTTCTCTTTTTTTTTATTCTTCTTCTTATCAACCTATATACTCGCTTTAGATCTTTCACTAGGTGAAGAAGGACAAAGGGAATAAGACCTGACGGGTGAAGAAGGAGAAAGGTCGACATGAGGTTGATGTTTGGGTGGTGTGCTTACATATAAAGCATTAGGTTCATCCGAAGCAATGGGAATATTCGATGTCACTGGACTGGGGAACAACAAAACTAGTAATCTGATCATGGGTTCCAGAAGACTCAATGTGGAAATGCATGGAGGACCAATGTTTCCAAAAGAAGGAAAGGCCAAAGGTTCCTCAGGAAAAGGGGTTCCTCCGTTGGTACTCCCAGGAGTGGACGCCATTGACAATAACTCAACCTAAGGTCCACTAAGGAAAACAAACAACACATGCTAGAAATATAAGAAGCAAACAATCAAACAAACCTTCCCAAAATGAAACCACTAGTTGGTGATGAAATCCAACATTGTGAGATCAATATATGAAGGGGATGAGATAAATCAGGTCGATCAATTACGTTGGAGACCTACTTAACAGAATTGTTCCTTGGTGCAAGTTCCCACACAATTTTACCCATGGATGTACACTCCAAGAAGCCCGAGTGATTTTTACTAACGTCTAACCCAGGTACAATGAAGATTCCCCTTCACTGTCACCTTGTGTATCAACCCTACATATATAGGCCACTAAGGTTACCAACTCGCAGTTGGCCCACGAGCGGGTATAGTTGACAGTCAGGAAGGAACATATGGGAAGGATAACAAGTCTGAAATTATTCAAGAGAACTAAAGATAAGTGGACCAGAATACTACTAAGAACCCCAAATGGATCCAAGATTCATGAAGCTCAAGACCAAATGAAACCAGTCATTTCTCGAGAATAACCCCCAATATACGATCTATCTTCTACATGGGTTAAGCTTCGTAGGAGAATTCTCTGTTTCTCTCCTGCATGCGACCTCGTTTTTAACCCTTGTGTGAGAGGTGGGTCCCAGCTATTCTTATACAAACAATTGGATTTACCACTCCATAGCACAAGATTCAACGTTTTTTTGATGGCTTTGGAAAGTTATCCTCACAACCTATTCCAAATCCCTACACTTTCTAATGTACATTCGCTACCGAAAAATATAAGTGTCTGATCAATTTTATAAGAGATTCATTTTACGGATATTATTTACTCAAGGGTGCGAAAGAGAAACTGATGATGTTGTAGACTCGACTCCAAAAGAATGCAAAAAAAATGAGATGCAAATCTTTTTCTTCAATGAATCCTACATACAGAATGGAGAAGAGGTTCAACTTTCTTCAACAAAACACCCAATTCCCAAATGCAATCTTCTAAATGTAACCTAGTTATCTACACTACCCAAAATAAAGAATGAAACTATCTTCTTTGTTTGATTCTAATATCTAATGAAAGAAAAATCAAATCCTTTAACACTCCATTACATTCAATCAAAATGAAAGAGTCGAATGCAGATAAAAAAAAACAAAGAAAAAAGGATTTCAAACAAAGAATGCATCCACACGATGACAAGAACTCAAAGAAGATAACTCACTCACTCAAGGAATTGAAAATCCACAAGCATTCAAGGGATACAAGAAATTCTAGAGAAGAATCCAAAAATTGATAAGGAGAAAGAGAAATCACTCCACTGTCTTGACAAAATGAGCAGCAAAAAAGAGAAATCAAAGCTAGGTTTTTGTAAGAATAACGTCTCAAATCATTCAAAAGGGAAAGATTTGAAAACTAACTTAATACCAACAAACCTTTGCAGACCTTTTCAATCCGTCATGTAATTAGAAACTTCGCAAGATTCAAACTAAACCAAGCAAAACAAGGCGAATCAATATCGCAATTTGGAAAAAGTTGCAAGCTCAAACAAGACAACAAAAGAAGTGATAAGTATCAAATCTTCAATCCAAAAAAATCCACAAACCAAAGTAAATACTCTGGGATAAAACCTCTGCAACATAGACTGTGAAAAACTAAGCAGAAAAGGGCAGAAATCACCAAAAAAAAGAGATCAGCACTCTTGTTTTCAAGGGCACATAGCATTGTACTGCTCTAATATACACTACAGGGGAGTTTTGATTACATATCAACACTATGATATACAGTCTAGGGGAGCAGTACCCTTCCCAGAAACTCACAACAGAGGCTCAAAACTATGAAAATTTCACCCATAATCCCAGGAATTTTGTGAAATTGTCAATTAAGAGGGGAGAAAGGAAATAGATCAAGAAAAAACAATAAAAAATGATCTAAAATTGGGAAAAAGGCAGAGATGATCCAAGGAATGACAAGTCAATTTTCGTCCCCATTGGAGTCACCAATTTCTGTTACAGAATAATCCCCCTGTGGATAGGTGGATCTTTCCTCAGATTTTAGACCCTTAATACTGAGATAGAAAGATGTAAATAGACACTAGCATCCCTTTGAGATTTTATTAACTAGTTGAATAAAGAGAGGGAGGAAAAGTGGTTGTACTTATTTCCAGTGTTCATCCTCGTTGCTCCAATTTGAGCTTTATCTCCAAAATAGCTCTGACAACTTGATACATGCAAACCACGGACAAGAAAGAGACACAAGGAAAGTCCTACTCTAGCATACTAGATTAAAAAAATTCATCTAGAGTAGACAAGCATATGTAAAGATACATAAACTTGAAAAAAATAGGCCAAGCATATATTAATGAGAACATTAAAAATACACTTACAATATGTAGATACAGCTGCAACAGCCTCTCCAAGTCCTCCTCGTCCAACCCTTGCATGATTCTCCCAAGATCATAAGTTTGATACCCAAAAGATTCCTCCCAAGAGCATAAGTTTAATACCTCTAATATTCCTCTTCTTCTCCATGGGAAGCCCTCATTATATAGGCTTTGAAGGCTTAACCACCATGGAGACGATTACTCATCAGATCCACTAAAATGGGATCTCCAAGATATTTAGGGAGAAAATATCTCTAAAGGATTTTAGGGAGGAAATATCTCTCAAGGATTTTATGGAGGAAATATTTCAACCATCCATGAGATCCTCAACCTCCCCTAAAAAATAGGAAATGAAATGTGAGGTGGATTCTCACACTAAATTTATTTCCTTTTCATGAATATTAATAATAATTCATGTGCACATAGTATTTTGACCTTCATATAATGTATTTCTCCTCCACATTGACTAGGGATTGTGAAACATGTTATTTCATGGTGTCTAGGTGTATGTGACAGTTAACAAGGTGCATATGACACTTTTACTACACTTACATCGAGGTACCTAGGTGTGTAAATTTGATTTGTAACATTTGTACTTATTTCTAGATGAAATTCCTTCTCCACCTATCCAAGAACTCTTTGAGAAACTTCCTTATGTTCTCTCTATGTCAAAACAACCAACCTTCCTTATTTACTCTATCCTTGCATTTATGTACTTGAATTAGGAACTAACCTTAATTAATGACTAAGATTTAATTCACTAATGTTGTAATATCCTTGACCAAAAGTATTAATTATTCTTACATGAAAATGATATTAAACCCTTGCAATAATTTTCTCAATGAGGAATATTATCAAACAAATGGAAAACACACATAAATAGAGCATAATAATAGGGTATATTATTATGAATGGGAACAACAATACAAATATCTCTAGTGGTTGTAAAAAAAATTGTAGAACAAGACTATGAATATAAACAATTGGATGATAGGAAGGTACACAATATGATACAAAACACACAAGGAAACCTGGTATGATGCCAACATAGAAACCAAGGCTCTCCAAGCCTCCCACTTCTATTATCTATTATAATTCAATATATTCATAAAATACCACAATACAAAGAATCCAAATGAACTCTCCTTTGTCTAGCTAGGGTGGGTTTTGCACCACCGATACTAAACTTGCACTCGAAGGGTTTTCTCCAAAACCATAACAAAAACGATGGCCACAAGAGAACTCAATACATATCAAATCATAATTCCCAAAGAGATAGGCTCCCATTCTATTTATTCTTATTATCCAATTCTTATAGATCTTTCTTTCTGACCAAATCAAACCCTCACTTGATTAAAATATAATTATTTATTTTATTTAATATCTCTTTAGGGTTTTATACTTTGACTCCCTTTTTTCTATGTTGACTATATCTTATGGGAGTCATGTAGGATAATGAGTCATCAATTTTAAGGGGACATTAAGGTCCTCCCTTCCTAAAATTTCTTGTCCTCAAGCAATTTTAGGTCAAGGTGATGTAAAATATGTTCACCAAGTTCCCATGTATCATCTTCTGTAGGAAACCCCTTCCATATGACCAGGTATTGTCAAATAATTTTGCTTCTCAAGATTTGTTCCTGTACATCCATAATCCTTTCAATTTCCAAAACCAATTGTCCTTCCTCATCAAGCGGATGAAGATCTATTGAAGCGGTGACCTGTTGGACCAATTCCTTTTCAAGGCATGACACATCGAATGTGTTGTGGATTCTTATTCCCTATCATATCTCCAACTCGTATTCCACCTCTCCAACTCTTCTGATCACTTTGTAGGGTTCGTGAACATGAGGTTTCAATTTCTCTGCACCACTCTTCTTTAGTGAAGACTATAAATAAGGTTGTATCCTAAGAAAGACTAGGTCCCCAACCTAAAAATTGTGCTCCACTTGATGCCTATCTGCATACAGCTTTTGTTGGTTCTGAGAGACTTGGAATTTCTCCTTTAGGATCCTCAATATATAATGACTTTCCTAGAACCAGTCTTTGGGCTCAGGATCCCTTCTCTCTCCAAATTCCAAATCTACATATGATGGGGCATCATAGCCATACAACTCCTTGAATGGACTCATCTCGATGGACATGTGATGAGTGGCGTTGTAACAATTCTCCTCGAGATGAAACCATTTTATTCATGCCCATTTTTGTTCTAACACATAGTTCCCTAGGTGCCCTTCTATCCATTTGTTCACTATATCAGTTTTTCCATCATTCTAGGGGTGATAGATAGTACTAGGTGTCAAATACACCCTAGATAACCTGAATAGATTACCAAAACACACTAAGAAACCTACTATACTGGTCACTAACTATGTTCCTCGTAAGACCGTGGAGTTTGAACACTTCCCTGAAGAAGAGATCTGCCACCTGAGATGCATTGTATTTTCAAGGAATGACAAAAAAGTGTGCATATTTTGTCAACCTATCTACCACGACATAAATACAGTCCCTTCCATGGACTTTTGGTAACCCTATAATGAAATCCATGGAAATGCTTGATCCAAATTATTTTGAGCATGAAATGAGAGCGGAGATATAATAAAGAAATATACCGAGATATTACAAGAGATCCAATAATATAACATGGATATATCATATATATATATATATATAAAGAGGCACATATATACAATAATACGCAATTTCTATTAATGAGTGAAATGTACACAACTATAAAAGTATAGAGTGGAAGACTCACTAGAATGGTGGCAGCTTATCTTTGAGAAGAGATGTGATGGATGCGTTCATTCGCAAGAACATGATTACAATGAGGCTAAAAATGAATTTTTAAAATAAATGGAAAAACCCTAGAGATCCAATAACCTATCCCCTAGAAGATGAAAATCCAAAAGGTTTGTAGCCCCAATGTGGGGATGAAGCACCAAAAATCGTGTGGGCATCGATGGGGTAAGTTGGTACAAAAACTTCGCGGGGTCGTAAATTTTTCATATGATCTTCGTTTTAGGTTCACGATAGCCTGTTGGAAAGTTCTATATGAAGAATACACATCGTTCCATCAAAATATAAATCCATTTATAGTTTCATTGTGGCGAGCCCTAAAAATGTTGTTTAGGCCCTCAAAATGGCCCCAGAAGTTTAAGACTTAAAAAATCTAGGAAATAACTACGAATCATGAAAGTTTCATGTGATTCAGATGGAATAGGTGGGTGGAAACCTATATCCATATGGATCAATCATCTCTCCTTAGGAAGCAATGGTCTCCATTGCGTTGAGTTCTCAAGGGAGATGGGAAAGTGTTTGTTGAATCTAAATCTTCGTGAACTATTTTCCTTGCTGGAGACATTGCGTTGCTTGGCTTGTGGAAGAATTTTGTGAACTTTATGTTGGAGGGGTTGGAATTTTTTATCTAGTCTAACTGTTTGAGATGACTGTGTGCAGAAGGAATCTTTCAGATTTTCTTTAGTTTTTCGAACCTACTTCTACTGGATAGAGAGGGATTGAACTAAGGCCGTAGTGGTCATAGTGTCCTTCAGTTCACTTCCTACCCAAATCATGAAGAATCTAAACTTTTTCTATGAGAGATAACTTCGTTGGAATATTTTGTCAAAACAATAGTTGGAACTACCTCTGGTATCATGTAGAGATGAGACCCTAGAGTAACAATGACACTATAGGGTCGAGACTCATAAACAACATGGCACTTGCACATATATGGATGGCCCAAAACAACATCACAGACATCCAATGAAGAAACATCGCACAATAACTCATCCTTGAGGGGCTTGATGTTGTAGCATAGGCAACATTGTTGGTTGACACAGAGATCTCGTCTCTGGCGAATCCACCTGATGTTGTATGACTGCGGATGTGGTATTATTGGAAATCCCAACTGTCTGACGACCTCTGTTGAGATGAGATTATTTTGTCTTCATCTATCAATAATGAAATGAAATATAGTCCCCCTTCACCCACATATGTGAATGGAAGAGGTGCTCCACCTCTTCAGGATCTGTTGGTTCTTCTAGTTGGATTATTGTCGTTGTGAAAATGGCAGTGGGGTCTACGTTGATGATATTTCTCCTTCCATTATATTCTGAATCTAGGTTCATCTCTGTCTTTGATATTGACTAGTAATGACTGTTTCAAGTGACATTCATCGGTGTTGTGCCAGGGGATTTTATGAAAATTGCACCACTTTCCAGTGTCATTCTTTGTCTTTCAATCACCCTTATTTTCTTATGTCTTGGACTAGTTTTCGATAGGTTGTTTTTTAGGGACGTCTTTATCATAATTTGGTTATTGCGAATTTGTAGACCCGAACTCAAGTTTGTTCTGGTGCTTAGATTTCTTCTCGATTTTGACAATATATTGATAAGCATCTCCCAGCGATGAGATATCTAAAACCTCCATTTCAGTTTGTATGTACCTGTAGAGGCACATGGTATTTCAGAACCAAATTCCGCTCAGAATATTTGATGCCCATCTTCATGCGCATGGTATGAAAGGTATTGGTGAACTCTCACACTTCTTGGCCCTTTTCTTGAAGCAACGTGGTCCATCTCATGTACTAGTCTTCATAGTTTCCAACAGGTTAATGTTGTTCCTTGATGACATCTACGAAATATTCCCAAGTGGGTTCGACCTCAAGCATTCCAGACTCCTCTATGGAAATTTTCTCATAGTAAGTTTCCCACCAATTTTTAACATGGGGGAGATCCTTAAGAAGCATGAAGGTGATATTTTCCCTGACGAATAAAATGTGCACATAGAAATAACCTTTGAGCATATTTAACCATTTTTCCAAAGCATCTGCATCTATTTGACCTTCAAATATGAGAATATGAAAATTAATTTCTACCTTGAAAGGAACAGTACCTCCAAAGTGGATTCTTGATGAAGATGCATCTATTGTTATAGGCAGGCGCCGAAGGATTTGGGAAAACTTATCCATCATTTTGTCCCTCTGTCGCGTGAGAGCTTCTCCAACAATGAATTAATAGAATATTCTGCTTCATCATTTTTCTTTTTTTCTGCCATGGAGGGTTTGTTGGGAGTGCGAGAGTGATTGTCCTAAATTGAGACAAGATTGAGACCCAACTTTCTATACTCGGACCTCATCGAGGACATCCACTAAAAAATTACCAAGAGCATCCTACTCTGATACCACTTATCCAGATTATTTTGAGCATGAAATGAGAGAGAAGATATAATAAAGAAATATACCGATATCTTGCAAGAGATACAATAATATAACAAGAGGCACATATATATAGTAATACACAATTTCTATTAATGAGTGAAATGTACAAAAATGTAAAATTACAGAGGGAAAGACTCGCTAGAATGGTAGAAGCTTATCTCTGAGAAGAGATGTGATGGCTATGTTTATGCATAAGAAGATGATTACAGTGAGGCTTGAAAGGCCTTTTTAACTTAAATGAAAAAACCATAAACATCCCAAAACCTAGCCCCGTGAGATGAAAATCCAAAAGGTTTGTAGCCCCAATGTGGAGATGAAGCGCCAAAAGTCACATGGACCCCGATGGGATGAGTTCCTACAACAACTTGTTGGGGTTGTAACTTTTTCATACGATGTCCATTTTAGACGCATGATAGCCCATTGGAAAGGTTTATCCGAGGAATACACATTATGTCGTCAACCTATGACCCTATCTATAATTTAGTTGTGGAAATCCCTAAAAATGATTTTTAGGCCCTCAAAATGGCCCCAGAAGTTTAGGACTCGAAAATCTAGGAAATAACTACCAATGATGAAATTTGCATGTGAGCGATATGGAATATGTGGGTGGCCACCGATATCCATATGGATCAATTCTCTCCCATTTCCTTTCTGGAATAGGTAGTGGTTGGAGTAAACATGTTGGGTGTGTCATTTCTAACTTGTTTTGTTGACAAGTCATACACTCCTTAATGTATTGTAGTACATCCTCCTTGAGATATTTCCATGAGAATATATCTTTCACCTGTCTATAAGTCTTCAAGTACCCTAGGTGGCTGGCTAAAGGGGCGTCATTAACTTCCCTCAAGATCTTATCCTTGCGCATGGATTTAGGGACAAGATAGATCCTCTCCTTGTAGTATATGATATCATCCACTACTCTGTATCTGTCATCTTGGTCGGTACATTCCATCAGCTCATAGGTGAATGTATTTTTGGAATATTCCACCAAGAGGTTAGAATTCCAATCTGTTGAGACCTTGGAAAGGGAGAATACTGAATGCCTCCTGGAAAGTACGTTGGAAACTACATTCTTCTTTTCCTTAACATATTCAATATCAAAGTCATATGCTTGTAACTTAATCACCCACTTATGTTTTCTTTCGCTCAAATCCTTTTTCTATAGAAAGTATTTCAAGCTGTTGTGGTCGGTCCTTACTATAAAACGTCCTCCCACTAGGTATTCTCAGAATTTGGCAATTGCATGCATAATAGCCAACATCTCCTTATCATATATGGAGTAGAGCCTTTCTAGTTCCCTCAACTTCCTTCTCTCAAACGATATGGGATGGCAATTTTTCATCAATATCGCTCCTATACCTTCTCTAGATGCATCACTCTCCATTAAAAATGGTTGAGATAAATTTGGAAGTGATAGTACCAGGAAAGTGCTCATTACCTTCTTCATTCGATCAAATTATGCTTTTGCTTCCTCAGTACACCTAAATGCTCCCTTTTTGGTCAAATCTATCGTCGGTGCTGCAAGTTATGAAAATCCTTTCACAAAACATCTGTAATAGCTACATATCCCAAAGAATTCTTGCAACTTTGTGATTGACCTGGGGGTAGGCCAATCTAAGATTTCCTGTATTTTTTCTGAATGCAGCTTCACTCTCTCAACACCTATTATGTTCCCTAAATACATGATCACCGTCAATCCCAATTCACTCTTTTCCTCGGAAAAAAATGGTTGTTCCTCCATAATGGTGAGAATCTCATCCGCATGCCCCAAATGTTCCCTCCACGTCTTACTGTATATCATAATATCATAAAAGAACACCAATAGGATCCTTCTCAACAATTTGTTGAAGATATGGTTCATACACGACTGGAAGGTATTTGATGTGTTATTCAACCCAAAGGGCATGACCAAAAATTCATAGTGAACATAGTGACATCGAAATGTTGTTTTTTGGATATCCTCCTCTCTCACCATGATCTGGTGGTATCCTGATCGAACATCAATCTTCAAAAATTGTATTGCTCCATGTAGCTCATCTATAATCTCGTCAATCCTTGGTATCTGGTATCTATTCTTAATAGTATTGTTTTTTAAAGCCTTGTAGTCAATTCACATTCTCCACGTGTCATCCTTATTCTTCACCAATACTACTCAAGAAGGAAATGCACTAGAGATAGGCCGGATGTATCCCATCTCCAACAACTCATGTATGGCCTTTTATATCTCATCAATGAACTTATTTTGGTGCCTATATGGTGTAGTAATTACTGGCTTGGTCACTTCCTCTAAATCAATGACATGTTCAAATCCTTGGTATGGTGGTCTTCCTGCTAGTAGTGTCTTGAATACCTTATCATTCTTACCCAGAAACTATTGTATGTCTGCATGGTAATGATGACGATCCTGGGATGACTTCTGCATTGTAACCAAACACTCCACTATGCATCCCACATCTCCATCTATAAAGAGAGCATCCATGCATTTGTTGGATACAACCTTGGGTGCTCCTGATGACATACCCCTTAGGATAACCCGCTGACTCCTATTTTCTATGAATTCCATCCTCATCTCCTAATAGTTATTTTTCAAGTATCCAAGGGAATATAGCCATTGTACTCCCAATACCACATTGGTGTCTACTAGTTCCACCATGTAAAATTCATAGGTCAATGGGTAGTTTCCCAATGTCACACCCAACCCTTTAATCCTCCAGGTACACGTCATTTTGTACCCATCTTCCACTACTACTTCAAAAACCTCAAATTCTTCTATCGGAAATTTTCTCCCGGTAACCAATGTTGTTGCATCTATGAAATTATGCATGGCATCTCTATCAAACTGTGTTGTAACTCTTTGTCCCAGCATAATGCCCCTGGTTCGAAAGGTATAATACCTAGGGACTCCTGACAATGTAGCTATGGCCACCTTCTTGACCCCTTCTTGTGATGGTGCATGCTGTGGAATTTCAAGATGTGGTACCTCACCACTCTTCTAACCCTCATCTAGATTTTGCAGGTTCTCCTCCTTACCTTCATCTTCTTCATCACACAGTACTTCCATATAATGGACCTTTCCCTTTCCCATAAATCGGTGACCTAGTTTCCATTGATCCTTTCACCTAAAACATAGTTTCTTTTTTCTAAGATCTCTCCGAGTGTCTTCGTCCAACTTGTTTTTCGATCCACGTCTTCTCGGGAAACATTTTCACCTACCCTTGGTGAGTAATGAAGGTCTCTAATGGGGCCTTTCTAATCGTTATGTCTGCCATATATTGAGTTTTCTTGATGGCATCTTATAATGTGGGTGGCCTAAAAGTATTAACCTAACCCTTCAAGGGTTTAGTTAGCCCCTCTATCAATAGCATCACTAACCTTTCTTCTGAGATACTAGTTACCTTGAAAACCAACCTTTGAAACACTATGATAAATTCTTCCACTGTACCTGTCAGTCTCAACTGGGGAAGCTCCCTGAAATGAATTTCAGGATACTTTCTTTCGAACCTATCCATCACCCTCTTGGTGAATTCTACATATCATGTAATGTTAACATGTCCAAGGGTGACCAACCCATGATTCCACCACTCATGAGCCTCCACATCCAAATTCAAGGTGAAAATATGGATTGCCTCTACCTCAGTCATTGGGTTGAGTTCGAGGTAAGTGTCCATCTTATGCACCCAAGTGCTAGCTAAACTCTTAGTTGATCCATCAATAGAGGGAAGATTTAATCTGCCCACCTTGCAAATAAGATCATAGTCTTGTTGGTACTGCATTTCTTTGTCCCATTCCCTTGGTTTGTTCCTATATTTAGCATTGTAATAGTCTTGGAAATAAAATGCTTCCTTCAAACCTTCTAGTGTGGCTAGGTACTCTTTGTAACCCTTAAGGGGATCACTATCCTGGTATTTTTGTTCTGGAACTTCTCTTTGCTACTCCTTAAGAAGTCGTGGTAATGATGGCCTTGGTATTTTACTGCTACCTATCGGTGAACCGCTCTGTATGGGAATATGAGTGTTTTTATTCACACTATAGGCCCTACTACTTTGTTGACTCCACTTTATCTGATTCTCATTGTAGCCTCCTTGGATTTGAATGAGCCGTGTCAGGAGTTGTGTTGTCTGTATTTGGCTAGAAGTCATCCATAGTTGTCCTACAACTATAGATTCCAAGAATTGTTCGACTTTGTCTTCACCCTAGTTTCCCATGCTTCCTTTTGGTTCTGATTCTGATGGGATTTTTTCTGGCTTCCTCTCTAGTGATTTGTTAGAGGGTTTTTCTCCACCCCCCTTCTTCCTCGACATTACAGGCTGACAAAATCATCATCTCTGATCCCACTGTGATATCCTTGACCCAAATTATTAATTATTCCTATGTGAAAATGATATTAAACCCTTACAATAATTTCCTCAATGAGAAATATTATCAAACACATGGAAAGCACACATAAATAGAGAAGAATAATATGGCATCTTATTATGAATGACAACAACAATAAAAACATCTCTAGTGGCTGTAAAAACAACTGTAGAACAAACCTACACAATATGCTACAAAACACACAAGAAAACATGGTATGATGCCAACATAGAAACCGAGGCTCTCTAAGCCTCCCACTCCTTTGCTTCAGTATACTTCGAGATCTTCAAAAAATACCACAAGACAAAGACTCCAAATGAACTCTCCTTTGTCTAGCTAGGGTGGGTATTGCACCACCAAAACTAAACTTGCACTGGAAGGGTTTTTTTCCAAAACCCTAACGAAAACGTTGGCCATTAGAGCACTCAATACATATCAAATCATAATGCCCAAAGAGGTAGGCTCCCCTTCTATTTATTATTCTTCTCTGCTTCTTCTAGATCTTCCTTCTTGGCCAAATCAAACCCTCACTTGATTAAAATATAATTATTTATTTTATTTAATATCTCTTTAGGATTTGATACTTTGTTTCATCTTTTTCTTTGTTGAGTATAGCCTACTAGAGTAGTGTAGGTTAATGAGTCATCAATTGGAGGGGACATTACAAAACCTAATAACTTCAACATTTCATTAAATAAACTCAACTAATTAATAAAAGCATTTTAATTTAATAATTCCTTTAATTAATGTAAAGTATTAAGGTATAAGGCTTTGGACAACTTCCACAAGTGTAGACACATGCTACAAACATAAACACTCAACCACTCTAGTTGGAGAATCCAAGTCTACACAAACCCTATTAAGAAATGAGAGATAAATAGATTTGGAGAGAAATCATGCACATAAGTGGACACTAAAGATTTTAGACATGTATTAACCAAGCGAGGCCAACATTCTCTAGTAGAGGCTACTGAAATGTTTTTACAATGGTGCATTTCAAGACATTAAATAAGTTTCATAAATTACAACCTTAACCCTAATTTTTTTACTAGACTTAGATTACAATACAAAGACATACATTGCTTTAAGATAACCATGCAACTACATGAAATGTAGATAACCTTGTGAAAACATGTATGCAAATGCATAACTATGCAAAGACAGACATGGATACTATGGCAAATACCATGGGTCCACTATCGGTAAAACCAACAATAACGTAATCAACCACTTTATGAAAGAGTTAACCGCAACATTTTTGTCATTTGTTAAATATTAGTTACCTATTACTCACTGAAGATTTAGTGAGACAGCTAAGATGGTAAGAGGGTATCTTTCTCCAAGTGTTGGGAGGAGGTCTTGTGGTCGAACCCTGCTGCTATGTAAAATGTTTATATAAACGAGAAACGAGAAACTTTTTCGTGGAAAAAAAAAAAGTCACAATGACGAATAGATCAAACATGGTCGTATATAATTGGTAATGAAAAATATTAGTACCAGGTCTTTTGTGAAGAAATTATATTTTTAAGTTTTTTCCGTTTTAGTATCACCGAGGTAATGCGACAGCTGCGTAGTATATGCGGTATTCAAAATTCCCGGTAAAACTTACTCTAGGGGATAGGACAGACCCTCAAAGCCTTTAAGCATGGAGGAACTGTGCCCTGGAATTTTGAGTAATGAAACTACATCATTTTTCCAAATTCCTGTTGCATTTGTTGACCAGAACTTTGTGGAAAAGAGGACATTGAGTAATGAAACTACATTATTTATCCAAATCCCTATTAAATTTGATGACCAGACCTTCGCCGAAAAGAAATGTTTAGACATTCGTCATCCTACGCACTATAAAAGCACATGGCAAAAAGCGGTGCCACAAAATCCAGATCAGCGAAATAGATGGGGGAAGCGTTTATATATAGAAATTGTTCTCTGCTAGCGTCAATAGAAAAATAACTTAAAGTGAAAATGCCACTAACTTACTTCGACCATGAATGTCGTCGCTCTCCGCGTCTGCATGTGATTGAAGTCAGAAAATATATAAATTTTAGTTGCATGTGATTGAAGTCAGAAAACTGATGAATTTAATGTAGTGCCGTTAACTGATGATAACTACCGTAGGATAACGTGCGGCATCTCGGTCTTTTAATAGGCGTTGGCTAAACGTTTTGCTTTGCTATGAATTGGTTGGAATGGGGATGTAAATTTGGATAAAATTTTTATTTTATGAATTGGTTGGAATGGATATGTAAATTTGGACAAAATCTCTATTTTATATTGTTTAAATTGTTTTTCTGAATGTATAAATTCATCTTCTAAAAAATTTTGGGGAAATCAAATTATACAAATTTAACCACAAATTTAACCATTCATCACCAAATTTTTTGAGTTTAAAAAAATGACTTAAACACCCAAAAAATAAAACGTTTACACTACTCTCTTTCAATAGGAAGCGGAGGAATGGATCATTAATGGAAGGTCAATCATGAGATGCATAGAAATATAAAATCATCTGAATTTCTCACCTTCCTTCTATGATTAGTTTAACTGTGAGCCCGTTAGGCCCTCATGAGCGTGGGGCGTTTTGAGTGAAGCCCTGCTTTTGTACAAACGAACTGTTCATCTTGCAACTGCCCATGGACCTGCCCGATGCCAATTGAATTTTATTTTGCGGCATCAGCCCAATGTGAAATGAGTTCAATTATAAGCAGCTGGATTTGAATAAAATATACCGATACAACGAAGGAATCGCTTTTTAGATGAAGTACGCGTTCATAATCATGGTTTGGAATATTATAATCTTGGTTTTCTATCCTGGGGAATATTATATACTAGCCTCCTCAAAATTAATTAAAGTCAGCTTCATATGATATGGTTGACTTTAGTGAAAGCCTTACATATTGGCAACAAAACGAAGGCATTTCCGTACAAGCCTCAACACCGAAATCAGATAGGTGAGCTCACTTTGCGGCTATGCTAATCTAAATATATATATTTTAAATAATAAAAACCTAAATGGTAAGAAATGAATGAATTAAATTAAATGTAAACTGATTATAAATTGTTCAATCCATATCTGCAGCCCTACTATGCAAGCCAAAGTTTCCGACAACCATAGTTTACAGCTAAACAAGCCCTAACTTTCCAATAACCATAGTCATCCAACCGTTGCACGCTCGACTAATTTGAATGTTATACTTCATTTTTCTTGTTTTATCCATTTTAACCTATTTTGATATGCTTATTTTTAAGCTTAGAAAGGCCGCTGAAAAACTGAAATGCATAAGTAGCTTTAGCCATGTAAAATTATAAGATCTAACGAATACGTTGGGAATGGTGGTGCTACTAATACATATCGGAAACAGTTCATGCTTACTTACTTTTTTAAACAAAAACTGTGGCAAGATTGAATCCCGTGATGCACTCCAATATGAAACACATTTCCATCAAGTTTCACTTTCTATGAGAATATGTTGAAGAAAAGAACATTAGGGTCGAATATATTGGGTGAAAAGAGAAAATTGAAGATATCTTCACCAAACCTCTTTCAAGGAAGGCCTTTGAGTATATCACCAAACCTCTTTCAAGGAAGGCCTTTGAGTATATCACCAAACCTCTTTCAAGGAAGGCCTTTGAGTATATTCTACAGAGACTTGGAATAGTTTATGCTCCATATTGATTTTTGAATGATTTTCATATATGTCATGGATTTACACAAGGAAGCACCATACAGAGTAAAAGGACAATTCAAACAGGGGGAGAAGCCCAAAAGACATTTCAAACATGGAGAGCAGCCCAAAAGACAGTTCAGATAGGAGTATCCCAAAGGATAGTTCATACATCATGAGCAAGCAACCCCAAAAAGGGAAGTTACACTTTTCCATTAATGTCAAAGGTGGAGAGAGAAAGTGATCGGAGGCAAGGAAATGGAGAGAAAGAAGAAAATCTTGATTACAAGGGGAGCAATAGTCACAAGGGGAGCATGAACACAAGCATAAGTATTGAAGCATGAGTATTTCCGTGCCTAAGTGTTGCCATCAATGCCAAAGGGGCAGATTGTTGAAATAGTGGTTTCAATTGATGGAAACCCTTGAAGAAGCCCCGACGATTTGGTTATGGTACCCGAAGGAATGTATAAATGCAACTAACTCACTCATGAATGGACAATCCTTGTCATGCTATTTCTAGTGATATGTGTTACACCATGTGGTTCCTCACGGTTAGGGAGCTATGTCCTTGTGAAGATGAAATCCCCGAAGAATGCTCAAGAAGCCCCTAGTTGGTTACATGTCTTTAATGAAAGGGTAAAGTAGTTATAACAAGAAAACTCTAGAATCCCTAAGTTCAAGTAGAAAGGTTACCTAGCTAAAGTATAAATACCCCTCAAGGAGTCTTTCATATGTACAATTCACACACATCTCTATTAATTACCTATCTTGTGAAGAACGTTTGATCTATTGGAGAAATATGAGGTTGAGTCTGAGGTAGCAAGTCTAAATTTGAGAAGGAAAACCGAAGGTGGAAGTCTCGAAGTTGCAGCAAAAGTGAGTAACCATAGTTTCAGAGGTATCTGCGGGTTACATGTTAGAATAGCGTGGATGTACGTGGGTTGCATTGGAGAAAAGCGTAGATATCCGCGGGTAGTAGAAGAGGAAGTCATGGATCCGTGAAAATCTCATTAAAGATTAGGAAATGCTTGCTCCAGATCCTTGAGGTTAGAAGATAACTTCGAGGTCATCAATTAAGTGGATCAGGTCAACTACAAAAGTACTTGTATGTTTGTATACTTGTTTTGAAGGTAATGCTTGGTTATGATATGGTGTATGCTTGATGCGTATTTGGCATGTTTGGTATTGGCACATGGAAATGTATTTGCAAGAGTCATCTACCTCCAAATTTGAAGCAAGTTGGAAATAATTGGGAGTTTTATGCAAACTGTCTCATTTGCAAGTTTTGGGTAAAACTAATATTTCAGCCGAAAAAAATTATTTCTTCGTTCTAAAGATGTTTTCTAACGGAAGCCGTAAGAAATAAATGAACTTTCTTACATGAAATACAAAAATCCGAGGATGTCGTTCATGCGTCGTGTAATTTAATGTGCAATGTTTTGGCCAACAAGTGTACGTTGTTGGGCGAAAAGTTAAAAACTTTGCCCGAAAAAGTGATTCTAAAATTTTTTCTGCCCCCATTCTCATGAAAGTGTTAACCCTGTGTAGAAGTACCTATATGATCCTAGAAACATCAACACTCAACATTAGACCACTCTCATTGAAGAGTCCAGGTCTAAACAACTTTGATACCATGTTAAAAATTGAGAGAGAAAAGCTTTGATACCATGTTAAAAATGTTGAAATACTGGTTGTCATTGATGTCAACCCTTGAATAAGCCTCGACAATGTGGTTATGGTACCCAAAGTTGATTGAGGAATATCGTCATGAAGAACAATATGAATGTAGCTAACTCACTCATGAATGGACAATAATTTTTATGTCATTTATGGTGATATGTGGTATGCCAGGTGGTTCCTCTTAGTTAGGGAGATATGGCCTTGTAAAGATGGAAGCCCCGAAGAAGCCCCTAGTTGGTTAGACGTCTTTAATGAAAAGGTAAGGTGGTTGTAGAAAGAAAAATCTAGAAGCCCTAAGTTTAAGGAGAATGGTTACCTAGCAAAAGTATAAATACCCCTCAAGGAGCCTTTCATATGTACAATTCACACACATATCTATTGATTATCTATATTATGAAGAAATTTTGATCTATTGGAGAAATATAAGGTTGAGTTTGAGGTAGCATGTCTGAAGTTGCAAAGGAAGACCAAAGGTGGAAGTCTCAGAGTTGTAGAAAACGTGAGTAAGCCTAGTATCTGAGGTATCCATGGGTTACGGGTTATCGGTTAGAAGAGCGAGGATGTATGGAGGTTGCACTGGAGAAAAGAGAGGATATCTGCAGGTAGTAGAAGAGGAAGTCATGGATCTGTGAAAATCTCATGAAAGATTGGAAAATGCTTGTTCCAGGTCCATTGACAATGACAGTAGCAATGGCAGTGCCAGTGGCATGTTCACAGTTGCAGTGACAGTAGCAGTGGCAATGATAGTGGTAGTGATAGTTGGTCTACACTTATATTTTAGGGCGGAATGATGGGGCAAGGATAGGTGGTTGTAGCCATCTTTCGTTTGGTGTCGAAAAAATCAGGGGGTTGTAGCCTTCTTTTCGTTGGAGCCAAAGAATTTATATATTTGTAGCTTTCTTCAGGTTAGAGTCTCATAATAGGGGGTTTTAGCCTCCTTCTAGTTGCAACTAGAAAATTGGGAAGTTGGTGTTTCCAATGAATGTATTCTTTTGAGACATAAGAAAAAAATTATGTGGTTTTTTTCAATTTGGGTTTCCACTTAAATTCTGGTGTATTGTGCATTTGATGTGATATTTTTTATTTTTTATGATTATACTACTGATGATATATATTGAATGCTAAAGGTAAATTGTTGAACATTGTTCAAGAATATACATTGTGGTTAAATGTAACAAAAGTGCTCATAGTGATTCACACCCCCCCTCTCAGTATTCCAACAAAAAATTGAGAGAAATAAATTAGCAGAGAAACCATGCATATAAATACACACTAGATATTTACCGAGGAAACATTAACTTAGAAAACAAACACCTAATACACATCTATTAACCCAGATTGGCCACTTGAGACTACTGGAAGACTCTTACAATGATGTATCTCAATCCATTAAATATGTTTCATCAATTACAACGCTGACCCTAATTCCTATACTAGAATTATAACACAATGCAAAGACATGCATAGCCTTCACATAGGGATGCAACTACATGCATGATGTGTAGATAAACATGTGAAAACATGCATGGACATGCATAACCCGGGAAAGACATGCATGGATACTATGGGAAAATACAATGGGTTACCCGATACCATGGGTGTGTAAACCTAACAATAACCGAATCAACGACTCTATTATAGACTCAAGATTAGAGTGTCATGTATCGTGTATCATTGTTAATGAAAAATATTGATACCAGGCCTTTTGTGATGAAATGAAAATCTTCCATATGAATACCCATCCTTAACTAGAAGTTGGACGAGTCAGAGCTTCAGTTAAAAAACCAGAAATAGTTAAAACGATAAGAGGGTATATTTTAAGTTTTTTCCATTTTAGTATCGCCGAGATAATGCGACAGCTGCGTAGTATATGCAGTATTCAAAATGCCCGGTAAAACTTATTTTTGGGAATACGAGAGACCCTCAAAACCCTTAAGCATGGAGGAACTATGCCCTGGAATTTTGAGTAATGAAACTACAACAGTTATGTAAATTCCTGTTGAATTTGATGACCAGAAAATTGCGGAAAAGATGACTTTGAGTAATGCAACTACATTATTTATCCAAATTCCTGTTAAATTTGATGACCAGACCTTTGCCGAAAAGAAATCTTTAGACATTCTTCATCCTACGCACTATAAAAACACATGGCAAAAAGCGGTGCCACAAAATCCAGATCAGCGAAATAGATGGGGGAAGCGTTTATATATAGAAATTGTTCTTTGCTAGCGTCAATAGAAAAAGAACTTAAACTGAAAATGCCACTAACTTACTTCGACCATGAATGTCGTCGCTCTCCGCGTCTGCATGTGATTGAAGTCAGAAAATATATAAATTTTAGTTGCATGTGAGTGAAGTCAGAAAACGTATAAATTTTAGTAATGAATTTATTACAGTGCCGTTACCTGATGATAACTACCGTCGGATAACGTGCGGGATCTCGGTCTTTTATTATGAAGCGGAGGAATAGATCATCGAAGGAAGGTCAATCATGAGTTGCATAGAAATATAAAATCATCTGAATTCCTCACCTTCCTTCTATGATTAGTTTAACTGTGAACCAGTGAGGCCCTCATGAGCGTGGGCCGTTTTGAGTGACGCACTGCTTTTGTACAAACGAGCTGTTCAACTTGCAACTGCCCATAGATCTGCCCGATGCCAATTGAATTTTATTTTGCGGCATCAGCTCAATGTGAAACGAGTTCAAGTATACGCAGAGTGATTTGAGTAAAATATACCGATTCAACGAAGGAATCGCTTTTTAGATGAAGTACGCGTTCATAATGATGGTTTGGATTATTATAGTCTTGGTTTTCTATCCTGGGGAATATTATATACTAGCCTCCTCAAAATTAATTAAAGACTGCTTCATATGATATGGTTAACTTTAGGGAAAGCGTTACATATTGGCAACAGAACGAACGAATTTCCGTACAAGCCTCAACACCGAAATCATATAGGTGAGATGAGATATTAAAAACGAAATAGAGGTTGGCCTTCTTCAACGCTGAAATCATTGTAATCTCCTTTCCAGATGCTTCCCTTTAAAGAAATCTGAAGTACTCATAAACTGCACTGTGAAAAGTGAGGAAGAGTATCTGGTTCTGAATTAGCTTGATAATTTTTAGTTTAATGACGGCATATTGACAAGCAAATTACTAAAATATAGTAATCTAAATATATATTTTTTAAATAGTAAAAGCCTAAATTGTAAGAAATGAATAAATTAAGTTGAAAGTAAACTGATTATAAATTGTTCTATCCATATCTGCACCCGTAATATGCAAGCTAAACTTTCCAACAACCATAGTTTACAGCTAAACAATTCCTAATTTTCCAATAATCATAGTGATCTGGATTTAGGAGTAGTGATCTGGATTTAGGAGTGAAAGGATTAACAGAGAAGAATAACACAAATATCTAGTGAATAATATCTTCTATTAAATAATGAAAAGGTTGAAACTGTAAAACTGCAGAATTGAAACTTTGGTAGTAGCTATTGAAAAGAGATGTAGCTGCTACTCTTGTCTAAAATCGATTACAATGAGGCTTCAAAAGCCCTTTTCATATTATTCATGAATGCCAAAACCCTAGACATTAAAAAACTTAATCCTAGAAAGTGAAACTCCAAAAATCATGTGGGCCCTATGGGTAAGTTCGTATAATTTGGTACCTCAACTTCATAGGGTGATAACTTTTGCAAACAACCTCCGTTTTAGTAGCCCGAGAACTACATTCTGAGTAAAAAAACAACGTTTAAGGCCCAAAACAACCTTGAAAATACAACAAAATGTGATGGATTAGGCAAGAGGTCACCAATATCCACCTTGAGAATGGGTACAAAAAGACGTGTTGAATAAAAAAAAACACTAAAAACTAATTGAAATAAGTGAAAGACCACCAATATCTATCTCGATCACATAATCTTCCAACAATTACTTTATTTAAATATTATATTTCATTTTTTTGATTTTTTTGTTTTATCCATATTTTAACCTATTTTAATATGCTTATTTATTTTATATATATTAAAATTACAATTTAAACAATAAAAAATAAATAGTAATTTTCTATAGATTTACATGATCAAATTCTTAAGAAAACACCCAAAACAAATATAGACATTTAACAAAACCCATAAAAAAAATCAAAAAATTAAAAAAAGGAGGGTGAAAAAAAGGAAATGGGTTCGTTAAATAGTAGAAAGGCAAAGGCTGCTGAAAAAAGGAAATGCATAAATAGCTTTCAGCATGTAAAATTATACGATCTCACGAATACGTTGGGAATGGTGGAGTTAATGAATGCAGATCGGAAACAGCTCTTGCTTACGCTTTTACCTAAAAACTGTGGCAGCATTGAATCCATATGTCAGTGTTGCCATGTTACATCCCTCGTTTTATTGGGTTTTCAATGCGGCGCCTCTAACAACTCACGAAAGACGCCTGCGGTTCCACACGTTTTCACCAAACTACAATGTCGCTGGTTGTGGTTGCTGACAGCCCGGAGGATTATAATTTATATATAATCGGCAATACTCATGCACGCCATACCTCTCGGTTCTGACACCGTTGAATTTAAGAAAAGAATGTAATTAATTTATATATAATCGGCAATACTCATGCACGCCATACCTCTCGGTTCTGACACCGTTGAATTTAAGAAAAGAATGTAATTAAAAATACTATTCTGCAGAATCAATCCACATGCAGACTGCTGGCACCCTGAATGACGGAACAAGGACGCTTCAACTTTTTCTTATTCAAATGTAAAACGATGGCTTCTTTCTCTTTAACTTTTTTTTTTCAATCCGGCCTTCTGTTTATAAATGGGTTTTTGGTATTTTTCCTCTAACAGATTTGTGAGAATCACATCAAGGGCTTTACTTGGTTTTACATTAGTTTCAGTTCACTTGTGTTGAAGTTGAGATTGGGTATTATCAATATGAAGAAGATTGTAAGGCACTTGCAGAAATTGAAGAAGTCGCCGAAAATGTTAAGGTCGGAATCAATTCATAAGCCAGTCTCCTCCATTGTTCCAGCAGGATGTCTACCCATTTACGTAGGGAAGGAGGACCATCGTTTCATTGTGGACATACACTACTTGAACCATCCTCTTTTCGTTCAGTTGCTTGACCTGTCTGCTGCAGAGTTAGGGTATTCGCATAACGGAGCTCTCAGAATGGCCTGTGATATTCCGCTGTTCGAACATGTCCTGACGCTTCTTAGTAATAGTAATCCATCTGCCCATTAAATGCAAATCACAGATCTGCTACATCGCCATCAATTTTCAGGAGCATAAGTTACATGGCAGCCCATTTACAGATGCCAACAGCAGATCGTTCGTATTGAAAAAACGAACGAAATGTACAAAACATTGACTGTATTGATTCATATTTCATTGCCAGATCTGATCAGTGTTTTCGCGTCCAGGCCCCTCTGGGCGGCCTCTTCATGCAAGACACAATTAACCAACAATTTTCTGTATTAATTAGCAGCATTGAATCCAATATAGATGAAGCTTCGGCTTATTTCATTCAATCTTGTGATTGTTTTCGACATGACGTTCTGTAAAATGCGAACAATATTATTTGGAAATCATAATAAGAGTTCAATAAGAGTTTTAGGAATCGTAATAATACAGTGTCTAAGACTACTGCCATTTGAGTTCTTTAAGATTTCACTTGTGCGCGTGGAAATTCTCAGAATTATTGTTTAATATTAGGGGATGGCGTTAGCTAAATGTTCTATTTTTTTGTTTTGGTAATTTGGGTATTAAAATTTGTAATTTTTTTTTTTTTTTTTTTATTAAATTGGTTGTTTGAATGTATAAAGGATTTTATTTGGAAATAATGGAGTAAGGGTCAGTTGTAAGCACCAGTTATAAGTTTCAGTTGTGAGAGTTAATTGTAGGCCTGTTAAGAGTCACTTCTTAGTTAAGAGTTTAGTTATTTTTGGTTTGCATGTAATCGACTCGGTAGAGTCTTTTCCTATATAAAAATGTAATCCGTCTTCATTGAATAATAATAGAGTGGTAGAGTGCGGGGATTGTGTATTACAGTGAAAAAAGTTTTGGAAATTTCCGCAGTCTATTGTAAGTTTTGGAAATTTCCGCAGTCTATTGTAGCTTGAGGTGCGCTATTGTAGTGTGAGGTGCGGAAAAGTTTATTGTTGCGTAGGCTGGGTAAGAAGAGGCCACTTGAGCTGTTTTTTTTTTTTTTCTTGTGAGAAAGTGAAAGGAATCAAAGCTTCTGTGGAAAGGTAGCGTGCAAATAAATTGCATGCTCAAGTTTAGTTCTAGATTTGGTGCTGAGCAAGTTGCTTGCTTGGAGTTTTGAAATCGGTTGCATGCGTTGAGTTTGTAAGGAACATTTGAATAAGTGTGGATTATAAAGTTTTTTTTAAAGTGGAGTCATAAAGTTTATTATGATTATTTTTTATTAAAAGTGGAGTGGAGATTTTTTTAATTGAAGCATGAAGTGAAGAGCTAAGAGTGAGTTTTTGATTATTTGAAGTGTGAGGTTATTTGCATGCAAACTTTATTGAGTAAAGTATATAAAGTTTTTTTTAAAAGTGGATTTTTTTTTTTGTGGATTTAAGGAAAGTTTTTTTTAAAAAATTTAAAATTATTTTTTAAGAGTTTTTTATATAAGAGTTTTTTTATAAATGAGTATGAGAGTATGAGTTTATACACATGTAAGGTCGTGTTATGATTTAAAAGTGGATGTATGCATAATTTAAGGTGAGTACAGTGATAGATTTGGATTAGGAGCGACAGACTGATAAGCATAAGAGACAACTCGACAGAAAGTTGCATATCCTTGGTGATTTACTTGTAGAGAATATCTTGCAGCGATGATGAATCTGCTCGCAGAGACCTACCTCAACGAAGCCAACAAGATAGATGGCTCGATCTTCATTAACTGGAAATTCAAGATGTAGACGCTCATGGAGGGATATGGTGTCTGGAACATTGCGAAGGGAACTGAACTAAAACCTGATGCGGTTGTTGGTGCAACAACAACACATATCCAAGACTGGGAGAAGCATGAAAACAAGGCAAAGGTATTGTTGCACATGTCAGTTAAAGATAACATAATTCCACATATTAGAGAAGCTACAACTTCTACTACAACATGGACAACTCTTAAAGCATTGTATGAAACAAACAACACAAATCGCATTTTGTTCCTGAAAACTAAATTGCTAGACATTAAGATGGATGGAAATGAATCTGTTAGTTCATTTTTTGGTCACATTAAAGAGGTGAAAGACAAGCTAGTAAATATAGGGGAAACTGTTTCCAACACTGATCTGGTCACTATTACCTTAAATGGTATGCTAGAGGATTATCATATGTTCATAACAGGTCTCGTAGCAAGGGAGAAACCTCCTACGTTTGAAGAACTAACAAGCATTTTGCTGCAAGAGGAAGAGAGGCACGAGAATCTGAAGCCTAAGAGTAAAGATTTGGCACTGTGGTTAAGTAATAGATCTGCGAGAGGGAGATTAGGAGTAAGAGGCAGAGGAGGCAGTTCATAGCAGAGAGGCGGTTCATGAAAGAGAGGCAGTTCATCGCAGAGAAGACAATCTCCAAATCAAGGTATGCAATCTGACAAGAATGAGTCTAAGAGTTGTTTTTATTGTGGTCGACCTGGACATATGGTTAAAGAATGTCATAAGAAGAAAAGTGATGAGGCTAGGAATAAACCTTGAACACATTAAGGTCATTATGCAGAAAAATCTTCAAATCAAGATCTCAGATTGTTTATTGCTAGTGATGATATTGATGAACCCCCGAATTTTGACTCACGGGATCTTAGGTTGTTTGTGTCTAATGCTGCTTTATCTACTGAAATAGATGATTATGATGCCTGGTTTATGGATTCTCGAGCATCAGTACATATGACTTGTAATAAAAATTGGTATGCTAATTTTAAAGAAACACAGAATGGTGACAGCATATATATTGGAGATGACCGCGCTCATCAGATTAAGGGATATGGAGACATTCCTATGACATTGTCGAATGGTATTATTCATCACATTCGCAATGTGGTGTATGTGCCAGGAATAAAGAAAAAATTGATCTCTGTGTCCACCATTATAGATCAGAACTTGAAGGTTGAATTCTTCAAGAATTATTGCATAGTGAAGGATCTGTTGGACCACTTCCAAACTGTTGCACCAGGAGTCAGAGCAGGAAGTCTATACAAACTTGATGTTACCAGCAAAGCACATCATGCACTAACTTTTGTAGCTATGGCAACAAAGATTCTTTGGCATCAAAGGTATGGACACATCAATCATCCTGATTTATTGTTATTACAGAAAAATAATATGGTTGAAGGACTTCCCTTGTTAAAGAATGAGAAGGTTGCTTGTGATGGATGTGCATTAGGAAAAATGCATAGAGATGAATTCCCCTCTAATCCTAATAAGAAAAAGAGAGATGTGTTAGATCTTGTGCATACTGATGTTTGTGGGCCTATGCAGACTAGGTCTTTAGGAGGGGCATTTTACTTTCTGTTATTTATTGATGATTGCACGAGATACACATGGGTTTACTTCCTTAGACGAAAAAGTGATGTTTTCGAGTACTTTAAGGAATTCAGAACCATGGTGGAAA
>JZKD02S1713094.1:367840-389232 GCA_000966675.3 Picea glauca
ACTAAAACCATAACAATTACCGTGATAAACTCCATTGATGGCTGCTCGTAAATGCACTGGTGAGGAGTACCCTCCGCTCGCGCGAGGGGCCTCATCCCTTCAATGGTTCTGCGCAAACTCATGCGTGGTTAATGGCCGCGGTGTAATGGCCAGTCAATGCATTAAGTCCGTGTCCTGGTGCATACCCGCATGGCATTATCGCTCCACGTACCACCCCATCCGGGGGTATCACTATTATTATTACTTAGAGGTAAGGCTTACAATATTCCCACAACAAGCTTATAAAACTCTCCATATGCCTCTTATGGATATGTAGATATATACCATCTTCAAACTAACATCCACCATTACATGAACTGCCATCGTAACATGAACTACCATTGTTTCATGATCTTCCACCGTTACATGAATTATCAAATTATTTTGATTATTGTCTCGATTGCAACAATAACTACCTTGACAACAATTTACTTGATACCTTTCCCAAGCCCATTCATTACCTTTTATGCAAGCTAAGAGAATCCAAACATTACCACAACTTCTCTAGCAATATTGGTTTTGTAAACACGTCTACATTGTTGGATCGACTGGGGCATTTTAGAACTGGGTTCAATAGGATTTAGCAACAAAACCCCATAGGCGCCAACATATTTGATCTTCAAGGACTAAAGAAGGTCTCACCCGAGATGCCTTGTGAATCATAGAGACCATTGGTCTTATGCAGGGTGTGAAGGAATAAGACTTATAGGAAACCTTCATCAATTGGGCATTCAATCATTAATAACTACCTCATTCTTACTGCATAAAATAATATACAACAAACATACATTCAGACCATAAATCATAAAACACATAGATATATGTGTTTCATACTTTATTAATTAAACTCAAATGCATTTAAATACATTTCCATACATGAAGGTTGAATCCTACTCAAGATGCATTAGTAGTTAAAACATGGATGAGCCATGCATTCAAATCTACTTTCTCTCTCATGTTTACACACACAATATCTCTAAACATCTAAATAGATAAAAAAAAATGGATCTGGAGCTATAACTCTTCTACAAATTACACATTATCATACTATTTAATCAATTTTATTAAACAAAAACCCAACCCTTATATATCTGCATGCATCACCCCATGATTTCCATGGACCATGGAAATCATAACAAACTTTCCAACTCATCCACAACCTCGACCATGATCAATTGGGTCATTACATAAACAGTTACAGGATCTGGCCTGCATGTGATCTGTTCAAGTCCTTATGCATAGTGAAAAATGGTTTGGCGCACACAGTAAATCCTTGGTTGGCGTAGATGCTGAAACTTGGCATCTCATAGTGCATATTCTTGAGTACACATATAGATTTGACTTGTGGCGCATGCGTAGTTGTCAAACCATTAGGGTGCCAACAATTCCTTAACAATATTAGTTGGATCATCCTCAAGCCAATAATGCTGTGTTGATCAAAAATTGGTCAACCCATATTTTACTGCTCTTGGAATAATAAAAAAAATGATATCAAAAGAATAATTTTTTGAATGATTATAAGCTCATGGAGTATCCCTTAGTCCCATCTTCCTCACTCATTTTTTTGGATACAAAATCTGAGTTCGTATGCTCAAGATATCCATGTTTGTGTTTAAGTTGAAAAATGTGCTTCTTCCATGTTGAACAAAGCTAATTTCTTCGAAACACATACAAATTTTCGCAAGTCCAAGACCCTTGTTTTCTTCAAATTTTGTGGGCCTAAGATTTTTTTTTTTGTCAAATATTACGGGCCTAGTGCCCATCTTATTTCTTCTTTCCCTTTCCCAACACTTAGAATTATTTCAAAACTCCTCTCCCCATCCACTCACTCCATATTACTTAATTTATTTAATACACTCCCTTACCTATTGTCTCTACACCCCATGGTGAGTTGGAGAACTTGCCACAGTCTCTCACCTCCGTCACTCCCCAAGCCACTACACTCACTTTACCCCCTCACTTCACTCTCCCCAAACCATGGCAGGTTGGTGGACCCACCACATTACCTTAACCCCTTACTTCCCTCAGCCACCAACCTAACAACCCTACTTCATCATAATCCTTCTGCTATCCTTATTTCTTCCCCTCTCTATACTATCGACTCCTACCCCCTCTCATTCACTCTTCCTTACATAAAATTTACACTTCAACCTTATTTTAATTACATAAATTATTTACCAACCAATCAAATATTGCCACATGGCAATTAATTATAGGTATATCCATTGACCAATGAGAATGTTCCACATGGAAACCCACAATAAGATGACATGGCATCTTTATTAACCAGTGAAATTACGCCACATTGAAGCCCACCATTGGAGACACGTAACATACTACTATTAGAGATACATGGCCCACTCATATTGATTAGATGTGCTAGATTTTTGACATACCAAGCGATGACACATGGATACACATGGATGGGTGATTCATCAATGATTTGGCATGGCTAGAGGTTGAATTTTGGACCAAATAATAATTAATTATTCATTTTCTAAGGGAAGGTAAATTCCCAATCCTCCATGGTATCTTATTTTGTTTCTTACCATGTATATAATTAGCTTTTCATTATATACATTAAAGGTTCCAATATCCCAATGCATTTGGGATAATTTATTTCACCAAAAAGTTGAATTCTTATGAACAAAAAATGAAATTAGATGAATGGCCCACATTTTCCCATAGATTTAATCCACAATTGTTGATTCATGATCTTGCAGAGGCCATAACTTGAGCTCCTGGTGATGAAATCACATACATTTTATACCGTTGGAAATGTATTTTGTCGAAGAGGATGTTGGTAGAGGTTTCAATGGTTGAAAGTAGCCATATTGTCCCCAGAAAGTAAAAGAACAATGATCTTTTTTTTCTGATGAGCCTACTTGACACCTCAGCTTCAAGAGATCATATCTTGAGATCTAGGAGTCCACTGCTAAATATGATCAAATTTTCCACGCTTTTTCGTTCCTGTTGTGACATGTTTTTGTTGAACTATCCATGAAAGCAAGTCTTATTTTTCGTGAATCTTTTTTCGTCGCTCTATCGATGACCCAAAACTCATCGTGGAAATATCCACGAAATATGTTTGTCACGTGTCATTCATCTGATAAGTATTTCTTCCATTTGTTTTTTAAACAAGCGTTTGTCTATATAGCAACAAAACTCCGTCTATATAGAAACAAATATCATATTTTTTTTCCATGAGAATTTTATAGTTGCCACAATTTTTCATCGCTATATAGATGAAAAATCATGGAAAAACACAAATGAAAAGTTTTTTCTGCCACAAGAATGCTATATTGGCCATGATTTTTTGTCTCTATATAGATTAAAAATCATGGAAAATCATAAATGAAAAGTTTTTGTTGCCACAAGAATGCTATATTTTCCAATATTTTTCATCGCTATATAGACGAATGTTCGTTGAAAAACACAAATGGAAAGTTTTTGTTGCCACAAGAATGTTATAGTTTCCATGATTTGTCATTTCTATATGGACGAATGTTCATCGAATAGAAATTTTTTGTTGCCACGAGAATGTTATAGTTTCCACGATTCTTTATCGCTATATAGACATATGTTTCTTGTAAAACACAAATCATTTTTTTTTTGTTGCCACAAGAATGTTGTATTTTCCATGATGATTTATTGGTAGATAGACGAATGTTCGTGGAAAAAATAAAAATGAAAATATTTTTTTTCCACTAGAAAGTTATAATTTCCACAATGATTCATTGTTATATAGAGGAGGATTGTAGGTTTAAAAAACAAAAAGTTTGCTAGCCAGGGAGATTTGGAGAATCAACCAGTCTTGTGAGGTACTGACAAAAGTCAAGGGGAATGTACAACCTCTATGAGTCTAACCAAAATTCAGCATGAATGAGATGATATATGATCTTGTGAGTCTATCTAAAACAAAGACAAAAGTCAAGATGTGAGTCTAATCCAAAAGTGAGGGGGAATGGACAACCTCTATGAGCATAAAAAGTCTAGTGTAAAAGTCAGGGGGAACGTACAACCTTTGTGAGCATAGAAATACTAGTGAAAAAGTCATGGGGAATGTATAACCTCTGTGAGTGTAGTCAAGCCTTGTGAGCCATGAGAAAAAGTCAAGGCATCTAGAAAAAGTTAGGTTGAATGTAAAATTCCTATGAGCTAGAAAGAAGCAATATTCCTTATATTGCAAGTGATGTAAATGTATTGATCTAGTGCATTGGCACATGTAACATTGTCCACCATGAAGTGAAATTCAAGTTTCCAAGTTGGGAGTCAAGTTGAATGTGTTGTTAAAATCAAGTTGTAAAAGGTCAAGTTAGGAGTCAAGTTGAAGGAGTTGTTAAAATCAAGTTGTAAAAGGTCAAGTTGCATGCATGGCATGCATGCATGACAAGTTGCATTATAGGTGTCCAACAAAGGCATCGATAGGCTTCTTCATGACAGTGTTGGTATATCAGTTAATAGAGAGGCATTATATCAATTAATATAGATGCAACATATTAGTCAATAAAGAGGCAACATATCAGTTAATAAAAGACCATTGGTCATATCCAATCAGAACACTTAATCATAACAAGATTTATAATCATAACAAGGTATCCAATCATAGAAATAATTATAACAAGGTATGCAATCATATCAATAATCATGATCATAACAAGGTATCTACCACATATATATACATCTTCAATAATGATATGAAACCAATCAATGGAAAGGTGTCCAACACATGTGCATACATATCATTAAACATCTCTTTAATAGGGAATCCACATATGTATGCATCATATGAGGATGAATCACGTAATAATAGGAAAAATAAGGGTGAATCACATAAGTGTATAGGTTCATCATACTCAATTATTAGTGGAGGTAAGCATGAATCGGTGTTGAGTATAGAACATCATCATCAACCATCAAGGATATATACATTCATCAAGTCATACATCTATCATGTGGCAAGTAAATTTCTACTGAGGTATCATCCCGAAATAAGAGTCCAACTAATACTATAAAATACCAAATGATGTAATGTATAAGACTATGAAAGAACATGCAACTGTAAAAGACTATTAAAAACATGCAACGGTAACTTAGGCACCCAGTTATCAATTACTAATAGAATAAAACCAATGGGCTAACTAGATTATAAAAAACATGTCAAAACCCTTACCTTATTAATGTCCTTTCGCGAGGTCCATCTTCCCATACAACTTGATACAAGTTTTCCTTGAGTTTCATTACCATCACCAAGACCTGCAGATATCATCAACGAATTTTTTTTTATATAAGTAAATAATATATAAGCAAATAAACAGCCATTTAAACATGTAAAAGACTCTAGAAATACTAAAATTAAACACCTTAATGAGATTCTCTTTGTTTTGAGAATAGGTTATTCTCTACTAAATCGGGCCAACCATGTCAAGGTATAAGCTCATATGGTCCCTCCTCCCCGTCACATAACTATCAATTACCCATACCCAATAAATGATTTGTTTTACATATAAAACATATAAACATTCATGAATAAGTAGGAAAGTCATCAAGACATATAAACATATAAACATTCATGCATAAGGAGGAAATTCATATAAACATTCATTCATATTAATAATGATAGTGATCAAAATACAAGTCATAAATTTATAGAATCAATTTCTTTTTGTTTTTAGTTTTTTTTTTAAAACCCACGAGTGGGATATCATCATCCACATCTGTCAATGTATTTCTTGTGCCTTGTCCTAGTTGTGTTGATTGTGTTTCCATGCCCTCACGTACCATACTTATGGTACATTGATGAGAAGGGCGTGGAGACAACTACAAATGGGCGTCATCTGCAACAACGAAAAGAATCATATTGATATGCTAAAATATTATTAAAAGAACTGTTTCATTATTTTGAATAACATTACAATATTTCTCTTTACCTATCTGTCTAGCCATGAAAAATAATGTTTTCATTACTTGTCTCGTTTGTTCCTCTTGCAGTTCACCCTCATGAACTACATTCTATTCCATTGAAAGAAGAAACTTTACAAGTACACGACAATAAATAAATATCTATAATCGTAATACATACTTTTATTTCTAAAGCATACATACCCGAATGGCTAGTCTTCTCCCCAATATCATGTGACATGCCCTCCCCACTATCAAATCGTAGTTGTTCATGAGTACCACTACCCTCACTTGTTCAGTTTCTCCCCCGCTTAAAACAAAGTTAAACATTTAGTTATTGGTAAGATAATCAATCATGAATAGATTTTACAAGTATACTAAAATTATGGCCTTATTGATTTTATTTACCTACATTTGCATAATTGGGTAGATTAGCGTCTATCCCAAGCTTATTTGATATTCAACCACACTTTGAAAACGAAGTTTGAAACCAAGATTTAGGTATTCATCGGTGGCAGGGGATTTCAACGTATTGACTTGTAAGGCATCACATGATTAAAATTGCTTGTAATAAAACATTTATTTGTTTGCTACTATTAAATAAATAGTCGCAAAAATTAATCATTTAATTGCTACGATTCATTCTCTTAGTTTTTCATTGCCACCATGGTCCAGTTTATGTTTCCCATGCTTTTCCTTTCTAGCCTTTGTTTCTTTAGAGGTCTCGGGCAACCTATAGAAATTTTGAAATATGTTAGATGTCGCAATAGTTATTTAAAAAATAAAAATAAAAATCGAGTATATCTCACTAAAAATATAATATGTTTCGTACCTTTGTTCACCATGTCATGGTTCTTTTCCTTGTCATTTTAGCAAATTCTCCTTTGCATCCTCTATTAGTGTCTTACACTCTTTTTCCAAAACCATGGGAGGGTGCTCATACTTTAGGTTTTCTTCCAATATTTTCCTATATTGGGCCCTGATATATTTCAAACTCTTTCCAGCTAAATAGGTGACCAGTTTTTTGTTGAATTCACTTCCAAAAATATTTACCATATGGCTTATCAATTCATCTTTCAAATTTCTATCCTAACCATTCCACCTTGTGCAAATGGTGTGGCCAAAAATATCGAATGCCTTGTCATTCAAATTCCTATAGAATACATTATTTAGTGCAAATACATTATGATCATTAATTTAAAATAATTTTTACATATGTTCTTTTCAATAACATGATAAAAATCAATCAATTAATTAATAAATACCTACAATATTTTGTATCTTTATTGGAACACAACCGCCATCCTCTAGAAATGTGACATCTAGTGACCCCATGCTTTTCAGTTGTGCTACTCTAGGATAAACTTCCTCGCAATCGACACTAGGTTCATCTCCAACATCATGTGGAGTCCCAATGTTTGTATGGTCCTACTCAGGCATGCCATGCTACTAAAAATAAATATGCTCATCATTTGATTCGAGGCTAACCTCAGAAGAGTAAAAACACCTCACTGGTATGCTATGTCAACATTGTGGCCGCATTGGAGCATCATTGCTACCAATAATGGTCTTTGTAGGTTGTTCCCTCTTGGGTTTTAAAAAATCATACAAAAGGAATACTTGAATTTATCAGATCATATAAAAAATATAAAACTAAAAATCATAAATGAATATATGTTATAGATGATAAAATTATGTAAAGATGTCACTTACCCCATAATAATGTATTTTATCTTTTAAGTCATTAATTCTTGCGCTCATCTCCTCCCTCATGGGTCTTATCCTAATAAAATGAAGTAATTCTATGTTTTCCATTTTCAGGTCCTTCCTAACAGTTTCTATTGGGTTTTTTGATTAAAAAAATTCTTTCTCAATCACCACATCATCCACATTGAGTGTGGACTACAAACATCAAACAATAAAATTAAGGAAATTAATTTTAATATTAAATAAATTTAGTTATTGTAATCATATTTAGTGATTATTAACATTTAACTGATGCGCCACAATGGGTGACTTTCCACGGTCACCCTGGATGAATGTAGCTATAGGTGAATTCCCATGGTCACCCTGGATGAATGTATCCACAGGTGACTTTCCATGGTCACCCTAACACAATAAATCAATCAATAAAATTTATGAAAATAATTGTAACATTAAAAAAAATTAGATATTGTAATCATATTAACAACTATTATGTAATAAAAGAAAATTTCTATTACATCGAAGTATACATATTCATAGTTTTCTCTAGACCATGCAGACATTCGAGCATGATCACTTTTCCACAATACAAGAAGAAATACAATTAATACAAATGGTCTATTTAAATGGCATATAAGATAATTAATGCAAAAATAATAATAATAAGAGCGATTGATCAAATGTTGAGTTAAATGGTATATAAGGTACTTACCCCCATAGTAGCATCCCCTCCATCTATTTGATTCAAATTGTAATCGATCAACAACTCTTCACCTGCAAATATTGATTTGGTTGCACATATGAATATACGATTTCCTTCACACCCCTCAAATATGCAATTCGGTTTCTTAGTTGTTGTCCCTAGTCATGTACTATTCATGAAGCCCGCAATTGTTTTGGAAGCTTTTGGTCTTCCATCAATATACATAGTCGCCCCTTTGTTTTTATTGTTGTCTACTAGTTGTATATAATTGTATATATTGTTCCATACTTCGCATATATTGAACCAACATCAACTAATGATTGTATTTGTAGCATGGTTCGACATACTCCATCAATTTAGTTACAATGTCATATTTAACATTTATGCCATCCATGGAAAATATCCCCAATCCATGTAAGGACGATGGAGCAATGCGATACATCCTCCCATTGTTGAACAAATATCTGTCTAATTGAGATAGCTCCTTAGGTACCCATGGTTGCACTAGATGTCTATACATCAAGGGAAACTTAATTTCACCTATGCTCTCATCATCATAATCACATGACCCTCCTTCGGAAACAAAAAAATTCATGCTTCTACAAAATATTCTCCTTACCTTTTCAACTCTAGTTGATGTAGAATTGTTAGATCTAGTACAATACGTCTCACATTCATCCTCTCCTAGTATATCTTGATCCTCTGTCGAGGAAGATATATTTGATAGGTACCTATTTGGTGGTACCTACACTCAATAAAATGAGAGGATAAGTTAGCGAGCTAAGTATTTTGGAAGAGATGATGATTGTTTACTTGAAAGTCATGAAATGTGAACTACATTCAACAAGCATGGTTTAATTAGAATGTAAGGCCTTTTGATATTGATGTCATGCTATTTTATGTCGTCAATCATGATTTTAATTTCTCATTATTTCTCATAAAGTGGTTTTCTATAGATTTAGATACTATGTTTGAGGATGTTTTAGAGATGTGAAACCAGATTTGCACAAAGCCATTTCTTCATGGTAATGAATTCACATTGGATAATTTTGATCTTGGGTCAAGATTAATTGCAGAGACTTTCACATTTCTTATTTGCAATGAATATATGTCTTGGTAAGACAAATGAGTTTCCATAGGCCTACCATTTTGTTAAATTTGGTAGCATCAACAATCATTCTCCAATGAGACGCTAGATGGGCCACCTTGAGGCTAACCAGGGAGATATGGAGAATCAACCAGTCTTGTGAGGTATTGAAAAAATCCATGGGCAACATACAACCTCTACGAGTCAAACCAAAATGTAGGATGAACACGTTTCTTTATGATCTTGGGAGTCAATATGTGAGTCTAATGAAAAATCCAGGGGGAACGTACAACATTTGTGAGCATAGACATTCTAATGAAAAATTCAAAGGGTACATATAACCTCTGTGAGCATAGATAGGCTAGTGCAAAATTCAATGGAAACATAAAACCTCTGTGAGCCTAGTCAAGCCTTGTGAGCCATGAGAAAAAGTCAAGGCATCTAGCAAAAGATAGGTTCAACATAAAATTCCTATGAGCTAGAAACAAAAAAAACTTCATGATATTGCAAATGATGTAAATGTATTGATCTAGTGCGTTGTAACATGTAACACTATCCACCATGATGAAATTTTAATCACCATGTATAAAAGTCAAGTTGGGTAAGTTGCATAAAGTTTCATATGTTGCATAAAGTTGCATAAGTTGAATAAAGTTGCATAAAGTTGCATATTTTCATAAATTTGCATAAGTTGCATAAGTTGAATAAATTTGCATAAATTGCATAGTTGCATAAGTTGCATAGTTGCATAAAGTTGCATAGATTTTCATAAGTTGCATAAAGCTGCATAAGGTGCATAATTGCATAAGTTGCATAGTTGCATAAGTTGCATGTTGCATAAAGTTGCATAAGTTGCATAAAGTTGCATAGTTGCATAAATTTGCATCAGTTGCATAGTTGCATTAAATTTGCATAAACTTGCATGTTGCATAAAGTTGCATAGTATTTCTGCAATTTGAAGCAGAGATTTTGTAGGGATGAAAAAGTCATTGTTGTTGTTTTTTAGTATAGCATAGTATTTTTGAAAATGTTTTTGAAGAGTCTCATGAAGATACAATCTTCCTTGCTACTCTAGGGGATAAAAACCAACATTTTCATAATCAAGTTGAAATATTACATAAGAAGAAAGACATGGTTGTCCAAGTAGACCTAGAAGAAGAGAAAATACCTGATGATATTACAACTCAATACACACAAAATAAACTTTGCATATCAACTGATACATGTTGTGAGTTACATCTTACACAAACTACAAATATCAACCGATATAGGCAGTGTTTTGCAACTACAAAGGATGCAAATATTAGCTGATACAAGGTGTGAGTTCCAACATACATAGGGTATGAATATCAGCTAATACAGACTATGAGTTGTAGCTTAGACAGGATGTGAGTTGCAGCTTAGATAGGCTGTGAATATCATCTGATACAAGTTGTGATTTGCAGCTTACACAGGCTACTAATATTAGCTGATACAGGCTTTGAGTTGACTTTTACATAGGTTGTGAATATCAACTAATATAGGCTTCGATTTCTAGCATACTAATGTAAATCCACACCACTCCTAGGGTTTCATGCGACCTCCCGATCTAAGGATCGTTCAATCTATGGATCCGAATTATCTCTCGGGCCCTTACTGAGACCTCAAAATACTTGACCATAGGCATTTTATCCCTCCCTCATGCATAAAATAAAGTTCACCAGGGTCCTGATACTCTAGCGAAGTCTTCCTTATGACCCTGGGCCAAAAACATGGGTCAGTCTTCAATTTTTCCTAAGAATTTGGGACTCCGAGGCTCTAGGCTCTGGGAGTTCCCAAAGTAATACACTACAACAATTTTGAAGGTAGAACCCGCGAACAGTCGAATGGGAAGATCATATGGTTTGTGACTGTCTCAAATCAACAATCAAGCCTTCTTCAAGCTTGCTTGCCTTCTATACCCCAAATCAGATCATATAGTTGCTTTCTTCAGGCTTCGATATTTAGAGCCTTTCAATACCCAACTTTCACTTTCTCCTGAATTCACGAATGCCTAAATTTGTGAAGGGAAATGGATCGAAGGTTCTCGTTCGATCAACATCCAACGACTCATTGGCTCCAGAACTCTAGTATTCTAGAGTTCTTGACCCAAACCAAAATATACCCCAATTCTTCTGGATAGTCGGACTTATGGACTACCTCCTATCTATGTACATATGTCCTCGTTGATGGATATTCTAGATTCACTTTGAATCTAGGGACTTCAGGAAACTTGTCTCCTTTTCACCTAAGGATGAAAAATCTCTAAACTTGCGAAGTTTGAAGGACTTTAAGGGTTAAAACCCACACTACTTTCCCTGATATTATGACTAGGACATATTTTCCCTTCCTTGGGTGGATCTTGTCCACTCAACCTTGAAATTGAAAGGGAAATCTTCCTCCAAGAGTTTTTACCTGCTATCCCTCCTGATATTTCTCTCTCAAGATGATTAGAACCTCTAGCGCATTCCTTGCGCTCATTTGAACCTTCCAAATATTTCAAACTTGGATATTTTTAGAAAATCCTCCTGTGCACTCCTTGCTCTCATATTCCTTGAGATGTTTTCAACACTTGTCTAAGTGTTTTCCCTATTCACACCTTGCACGGATCTTCTCGAGATTCTATACTCCATTGATTATACCTGCACTCCTTGCACTCACTCTTCAAAGCTTCACACTAACTTTCATAATAAAATGAGTCTGAAAATGACTTTTCCTTCACACTCTTTATGTGGCACTGTGCACTCATTGCACCAGATTTTCATAAGAGAAACCATTTAAACTTAAATAAAATCAACATTTCATTCATCTAACCATGAAATGAACACATAGGCATATATAACACATAAAGAAAATAACAGAACATTACCCAATGAACTCAAAGATAATCAAACCCAAACATTTGAAAGGCAATCTTCTCTTTTGTATTCATTCAGAAAATATTTACACTGTGTTCTTGTAGCTCTCCACTTCTCTTCTTCAACAAGATGAAATCTAGAAACAATTACAATATTATTCAACAACAACTACAACTCTCTTCAACAACCTCTTTTGGGCATATATTACATACATTTATACATGAGTGGCTTCTCGAGCCTTCCCTCCATCCTACTTTAGTTCTATTATATCAAAATAAATGGTCATTTACAACCGATATACAAGTCGGTGCTCAATATCTGTATAATCCTATGTACATTAAAGAAATTACAATCTGCTGGATTATTTACAATGGCTCTAGCCTCAAAACATTAAAAGGTCCTTAATTACAATGCTTTCAAAAAATTAAAATGATGCACTCTCCTCAAGAGAAAAACCAATTTAAATGTGTTCGCTAGATGTTGAGTTTTTTTCCATTCAGCCTCTTTGAACACTGATGGTGATGCTCTTGCATCATACTCCTCAGAACAAAAATATTCATGGACTCTTTTCCATGAGATCCTCCACTGTATTTCGATCTTTTTGGATATCAGTCTCAATTATCCAATTGGCATCTTCTGCTAGATGATCTTTCCACTTAACCATATACTCATCATAAAGTTTTTTCCTAGTATTCTTAGCAATCCTCTGATCTAAAATATTCTCTATATGTGGCTTCTCTGTTATGGGCATCTATTGCTTCCACTGAATATCCTCTTGTCCATTTGTCCCTTATGTGTCATTCATCCTGTAAGGTTATAAATATTTTACATTGAATATTGGTGATATTCCAATGTCCTCTGGCAATTCAATCTCATAAGAGTTTGCAACAAATTTTCTAAGGATCTTACATGGTCCTATCTTATTTATATCCAACTTGTTATATTTCCCTTTTGGGAATCTCTCCTTCCTTAGGTGTGCTAAGACTTGATCTCCAACTTCAAAATTTACCTCTCTTCTTTTATGATATATTGTGTTCTTATATTTATGACTACTATCATGTAGTTGTCTCTTGATCTGATCATGTAACTTCTACATCTCTGCAACAAAGTCTTCTGCTCTCACGCTTCAGAATTCATCTCATCCCAAATTTCTCAACTCTACAATTCCTCTTGGATGCATTCCATATACTATCTGAAATGGTATTTTACCAGTGCTCCTATCTAATGAGTCATTATATGCGAACTCTACTTGGGGCATAATTTGATCCCACTAACTATGATGTTCAGTGACCAAAATCCTTAACAAATTCCCTAATCTTTGATTTTCCACCTCATTCTATCTGTCTTTTTGAGGATGATATGTTGAACTGCAATACTAAATTCTCCCCAACTTCTTCCACAAGGTTCTACAAAAGTGTCCTGTGAATTTGGTATCTCTGTCTGAAACTATAGTCCTTGGAAACCCATGTAGTCTCACAATATCCTTGAAAAACGATTTTTCTATGTGTGTAGCATCACTGGTTTTCTGACATGGTACGAAATGTGACATTTTTTAAAATATGTCAACCACAAAAAATATTGAATCAGTCCCTCTTTGGGTTCTTGGCAATCTCAGAATAAAATCCATACTTATAACATCCCATGGGCTGTATGGAATAGGAAATGGTTGATACAATCCAATGTTCTTTTTCTTTCCTTTTTCATATTGATAGATTTTGCACTTGTCCACAAATTACTTCACACCATATCTCATACCTGGTGAATAGTATGAAGAACTCAACTTCGCATCTGTTTTATCATGGCCAAAGTTTCCATCCAATCCTCCACTATGCCTCTCCTTTAGAAAATTATTCGTCATTGATCACCTCAGAATACATAATTGACTTCCCTTGAATAATAGTCCATCTTGGATCAAATATTCCATCCACTGATTTCTATCCCTTAGAAAAGGGTTCTCACATGCTTCATAAACTTCTTTGAAATATGGATCTTACCGATACATCTCCTTGAGGTGTTCAAATCCTAAGGTCTCCACCTGAAATTCTTACAAGATCAAACATCTCTTACTCAAAGCATCTACAAATTTGATAGCACCTCCACTAATATGCTTAATAACAAAAGTAAATTTATGCATGCATTATACCCATTTGGCATGTCTCTAGTTCAACTTCTCCTGTCTTGTTTTAAACTGCAAAGCTTGATTGTCAGTAAAAAAAACAAACTCCTTCGGGATAAGATATTACATCCATTTTTTCAAGGCTGGGATTACAGCATAATATTCCTTATCATATACGAAATATTTCCTCTTAACATCATTCAAATTTTCACTGAAATAAGCGACATGCTTGTTATCTTGACTTAAAACTATGTCAATGACTACTCCAATTGCATCACATTTAACTTGACCAATCTTATCAAAATCTGGAAAAACTAGAATAGGTTGTTTTGTTATTTTTTCTTTTTTTGTTATTTTTTCTTTTAACACTCTAAATCCTTTCTCAGCCTCTTCTGTCCAATTAAAAGATCCATCTTTTTTGTTTATGGTGTCTAACATGGGGGCACAAATACTACTAAAATTCCTGATGAATTTCCTGTAAAAACTCGTCAACCCATGAAAAGTTATTACCTCGAACACACTTCTTGGAGAAGGCCAATCTCTTATTACCCTCACCTTCTCTAGATGCATCTTCAATTCATTTGAATATATTAAAAATACCAAATATACAAGTTCTATTTTCATAAAAGAACACTTCTTCAAATTCACCAACAACTTCTCCTATCGTAACGTTCTCAACACCATCTTCAAATGTCTGACATGCTCCTCTTCAGTATTATTGAATATTAGAATGTCATCTAAATAAACAATAAAAAACTTACCAATAAAATCTTTGAGTACTTTCTCATAAACTTACTTGGTGCATTTGTTAAGACAAACGCCATAACAAGCCACTCACACATTCCCTCATTTGTTTTGAATGTTATTTTCCATTCATCTTCCTCTCTCATTCTTATCTAATGATAACCACTCTTCATGTCTATTTTGGAAAAATAACTAGCTCCACTCAAGAAATCAAGTAAATCATCCACTCTTGCTAAAGGGAATTTATACCTGATGGTTATCTTGTCAATAACTCTAGAATCTATGCAATGGCTCTAGAATCCTTCTTTGGATTCAACACAGTTGGTACTGTGCACAGGCTCAAATTTTCCCTAATCAAACCTTTATCCAAGAACTCTTAGACTTGATTCTTGAACTCTTCATTCTTTTGAGGTATCAATCTGTATGCTACTTTGTTTGGAAAACTTTCTTCTGGAATAAGGTCAATATGGTGATTGATACTTATGATGGGAGGTAAGGAATGAGGTAACTCATCCACCACAATATAAAAAAAAATCATCTAATAACTCTTGGACTTCCACAGGTAAATATTTAATATAATTTCTTGTGAGAATGGCTCTCGGCTTACCTACAATAGAAAACTACATTTCTTGTTCCTTCTTGAATTCCTTCAACAGTTCCTTCCCACTCATGAAAAGTATACAAGGACTAGTTTCCTCTTTAACTCATTTATCTTATATTGGAATAAATATATTCTTACATCCATTATTCTCAAGGGTATAAGTGTTTTTCCTCCCATCATGTATGAAATTCCCGTCATATTTCCATGGTCTCCCCAATAGAAGATGACAAACATCCATGGGTATAACATCACATAAGACTTCATCTCTATATACACCTATTTTAAATTCAACTTTACATTGTTGACTTACCATGCCTTGATGTACCTTCTGCAACCACGACACCTTGTACAAATTCATATGTGCAGTCGTCTCCAGCTTCATCTTTTCCACCATCTCTGTGGATACTAGGTTATCAGTACTCCCAATGTCTATAATCACCTTGCATACCCTATCTCTAGTCTTGTAAGCAGCTCTGAACAAATTGTTCCTCTAAACAAGTTCTCTTACCTCTTTCTTTCTCTTCACGAGGAATTTCCTCATCATGAGTGATATTCCTTCTTCCAATGATTCTTCCTTCGTCTTTTCCTCAACATACTTCCATTGTTCTTAAAAAATGTGAGCTTCTCCACCTCCTGAATTCTTCTTCTCGAGACATTCCCAAGATATGTGCCATGTATTTTCACATGCATAACACTTCACTTCTCCTCCTCTACCTCTTCATCTTCCTCTGCGAAAACAATTTCTTCCACCATAGTGTCTTCCTCTAGAACCTCCTCCTCTTTCTATCAGACTATGATACTTTCCAGCTTATCCTCCGGGCTTCTAGAACTTTTCTCGGATAGTTTCCCTACCCCTGTTAGGACACTTTCCTCTATTTCATTGACTCTGCCTTCTTTCCAACTTTTCCTCTACTTTTAGGGATACCTGATAAGCATCTTTGATGGTTTTCATTGTCACCATGCTAATATCATCCTAAATTTCATATCTCAGGCCATTAATGTACCTAGAAACTTTGTATTCACCATTCTCCCTATGTCTTTCTCTTATGTTCAGCTTGTATAACTCTTCAATGTACTCCTTCAATGAAAAACCTTTATGTCTCAGATTTTGTAACTTCCTGAACGTATTTATCTAGTAATCCTTGGGTAGGAATTTAGCCTTCAACTTAGCTACCATTCTATTCCAGTTATTGATTTTGGACTTACCTTTGCATCTTGTGTCAGCCTGCAATTCGTCTTGCCATAGCGTTGCATGTCCCTTCAATCTGGGCAAGGCATGCTTCACCTTCTTCTCATCATCAATATTCTTAAAGTAAAAGTACTTATCTAGTCAAAAAAGTCTTCCACATTCAGATTACCTTCATACATTAGGACTTCCATTTTTTCTCTGGTTCCCAGCTTGACAATATCTCTCAGCAATCGCTCCTCTCCTACTTGTTCTCCTGAAAATTATTATGCTTCAACATATTCACTATCAACTCTGCTGACATCATCAGCTTCAAGTGTTATTCTCTAAACTATATCCATGGCATCCAACATTTCACGAAGTTGTCTCTTCTTCCATGGTTGCATTGACCACAAGTCTCTCTCTCTGCATCTTCTTGGCAGTATGATTCTGAATTTTCCATTACTTACAGAGCCTATTTAATTCTCTTTATACCAATTGATTATATATGATAAATCTCCCTCTTTTCATGTTGTATACAAAAACATTTTGAGGCTCTGATACCAATTGATGCAAACCCCACCACTCCTCGGGTTTCACATGACCTCCTAGTCTAAAGATTGTTCAATCTGAGGAGTTGAATAAGCTCTCAAGCCCTTCAAGAGCCCTCAACATACTTTACCATGGGCCTTTTCTCCCTCCCATGAATGAAAAATCAAGTTCTTGAGGATCCTAATACTCTAGTGGGGGCTTCCACCTGACCCCCGGCCAAAACCATGGGCTAGTCTTCCATTTTTTCAAAGAATTCGGGACTTCAGGGATCTAGGCTCTAGGAGTTCCAAAAGTAACACACTACAACTCTTTTGAAGGCCAAACCCATGAACATTTGAACAATCAGATCAAATGGTTGGTGCCTGTCTCGAATCGACGGTTGATTCTTTCTTCGGGCTTCGGGCTTCAGAGCCTTTCAATACCCAGCTCGCACTTCCTCTTGAATTCACAAATTCCAAAATTTGTGAAGGGAAATGGATTGACGGTTATCATTCTATCAGAAACCAACGACTATGATTGGCTCGGGAACTCTAGGCTTTAGGAGTTTTTGACCTAAACCAAAATACACCCTAATTCTTCCAAATAGTTGGACTTCCATACTACCTTCGATCTATGGACACATGTCCTCACTGATGGACGGTTCAGATTCACTTCAGATCCCAGAACTTCTAGAAACTTGTTTCCTTTGCGCCTAAGCACGAAAAATATTTGAACATGAAAAGTCTGAAGGACTTCAAGGATTAAAACCCACGCTAATTTCCCAGATCTGAAGGATAGGAAATATTTGTCCCTTCCTCGGGAGGATCTTTTCCACTCAACCATGAAATTGAAAAGGGACTCTTACTGCAAGAGTTTTTACCTATGATTCATCCTTATATTTCACTCTCAATATGATTTGAACCTATGGAAAACTCCTTGCACTCATCTCAACCTTCTAAATATTTCAAGCTTGGATATTTTTAGAAAATCCTTCTGCACACTCCTTATGCTCATCTTCCTTGAGACTTTTTCAACACTTGGCTAAGTTTTGGTCCTGTGCAGACCTTTCATGGGTCTTCTTGAGATTCTATACTCCACTGAGTATACATGCACTCCTTGCACTCACTCTTCAAAGATTCAGGCAATCTCTCCTCAGAAAACAAGTCTAAAAATGACTTGGCCTTCACATTCCTTGTGTGGCACTGTGCACTCCTTTCACCATAGTTTGAGAAGAGAAACAATTGAAACTTAAAGAACATCAAAATTTCATTCATCTAACCATGAAATGGAAACACATGCATATAAAATACAGAAAGAAAATAACACAACATTACCCAATGAACTCAGAGATAATCAAACCTAGACATTTGAAAGCTAATCTCGTCTATTGTATTCATTCAGAAAATATTTACACTATTTTCTTGTAGCTCTCCACTTATCTTCTTTAGCAAGATGAACTCTAGCAACAATTGCAATATTCTTCAACAAAAACTACAACTCTTTTCAACAACCTCTTTTGGGCATAGATTACATACATTTATACATGAGGTTCTTCTTGAGCATTCCCTCAAGCCTACCTTAGTGCTATCATATCACAACTAAAACTTTCTCCTACTAAGCCTTATTACAATAAATGAGCATTTACAACCCACATAAGAGTCAATTGTCAATATCTATACAATCCTATGTGCATTAAAGAAATTACAATCTCCTGGATTATTTATAATGGCTCTAGCCTCGAAATATTAAAGGGTCTTTAATTACAAGGCTTTCAAAACATTAAAATGATGCGCTCTCCTCAGGATCAAAAACAATTTAAATGTGCATGATGGATGTTGAGTTCTCCTCCACTCAGCCTCTTTAAACACTGATGGCGATGCTCTTGCATCACATACACAAGCTGTGAATATCAGTTGATACAGGTTGTGAGTTGCAACTTACATAGGCTATGAATATCAGTTGATACAGGTTGTGAGTTGCACCATACACAGGATACGAGCATCAACTTACACAGGATGTGAATATAAGCTAATACAAGCTAGAAATAGTAGCATATATATCAATAGTTATATCAATCCAGAAAAACACAAGTTTAACACTCAGCCAATGCACAAATTCTTCCACAGTGATGGTATACAATAGACGTATTTATCAACAAGTTTCTGAGTCTATTACAATTTACAAATATTGGTCTAAGTCGTCTTTGCAAGCTCGTTAAGACCGGAATTTCATGGTGGAATATTTGTCATCGATCATACGTTACTAGTGCAATAAAAAAAGACTGATTGTTGAGGTTTTTCTCCATGTATAGTTTTGGAAGAGATGATGATTGTTTACTTGAAAGTAATGAAATGTGAACTACATTCAACAATCATGGCTTAATTAGAATGTAAGGCATTTTGATATTTACGTCATGTTATTTTATTTTGTCGCTCATGATTTTAATTTCTCATTATTTCTCATAGAGAGATTTTCTCTAGATTTAGATTATATGTTTGAGGATGCTTTAGAGATGTGAAACCAGATTTGCACAAAGCCATTTCCTCATGGTATTGAACTCACATTGGAGAATCTTGATCTCAGGTCAATAGTAATTGCAAAGACTTTCACATTTCTTATTTTGCAATGAAGATATATCTTGGTAAGACGGGTGAGTTGCAATAGGACTACCATTTTGTTAAATTTGGCAGCATCAACAATCATTCTCCAATGAGAGGCTTGATGGGCCAACTTGAGGCTAGCCAGGTAGATTTGGAGAATCCACCAGTCTTGTCAGGTATTGAAATATTATAGGGTCAACGTACAACCTTTCTGAGTCAAAACAAAAGTTAGGATGACCGAGATGATTTATGATTTTGCAAGTCAAGATGTAAGTCTAATGAAAAATCTAGGGTAGAACATACAACCTCTCTAAGCATAGAGAGTCTGGTGAAAAATTCAGTTGTAATGTACAAACTCTATGAGCATAGACATGCTAGTACAAAAGTCAGGCGGAACATACAGCCTCTGTGAGCGTAATCAAGCCTTGTGATCCATGATCAAAATTCAAGGCATATAGAAAAAGTTAGGTTGAACATAAAATTCCTATGAGCTAGACATAAACAATCTTCTTCATATTGCAAATGATGTAAATGTATTAATCTAGTGTGTTGACACATGTAAGACTATCCACCATGAATAAATTCGAATTTCAGTGTATAAGAGTCAAATTGCATAAGTTTCATAAAGTTGCATAAGTTGCATAGTTACATAAAGTTGCATAAGTTGCATAGTTACATAAAGTTGCATAAGTTGCATAACATTGCATAGTTGCATAAAGTTGCAGAAGTTGAATAGTTGCATAAATCTGTATAAAGTTGGATAAGTTGCATAGTTGCATAATTTGCATGTTGCATAAAGTTTCATAGTTGCATAATTTGCATAACTTGTGTATTGCATAAAGTTGCATAAAGTTGCATAGTTGTATGTTGCATAAAGTTGCATAGCTGCATAATTTGCATGTTGCATAAATGTAATGTCCCCCACCTCTTAGAGAGGTAATGAGGAGACTCAATGGCCTGGGCACCCCCACTAGGTCATAGTCTCACACTGAAGGGGGGAAAAAGTCAAGAAGTTGAAAGTTATATTTTTAAGTTGACTTAAGAAAGGAAAAGGAAAGGAGTAAAAGATAACTCAATAGAAGAATAGAAGATTAACCCTGGGAGTTAACGTAACTCAATAGAGAATTAGAAGGAAAAGTATAAGTAAGAGGCTGCGGTGCACCTATTACTCATTCTGGTTTTGGATTAGCATTTGCTATTGTTCTTGACAATTTAGTTTGGGGGTTTTGCTGTACAAACCCTTGTGAGAAACTCAGTGGTGAAATATCCACTCACCTTGTTCCACAACTTGGTCTCGGGGATGAAAGACTCCTCCACACCATTCT
>JZKD02S1713094.1:395092-410767 GCA_000966675.3 Picea glauca
TGAATATATTGTGATCTCCATGTGTTGATGAATCTTGTATGCACTTAATAACTCAATAAATTAGTAGTAGTTAGTGATTCCAAGAAAGAATTTGGCTTGGGATCATTACAATAAAGTTGCATAAAGTTGCATAAGTTGTATAGTTGCATAAGTTGCATGTTCCATAAAGTCGCATAACTTGCATAAAGTTGCATTAGTTGCATAGTTTCATTAAAGCTGCATAAAGTTGCATAAAATTGCATGTTGCATAAAGTTACATAGTATTTCTGCAATTTGAATTAGAGATTTAGTAGGGATAAAGAAGACATTGTTGTTGTTTTTTAGTATAGTATTTCTGAAAATGTTTTTGTAGAGTCTCGTGAAGTTACTGTCTTCCTTGCTGCTCCAAGGGATAAAAACCATCATTTTCATAATCAAGTTGAAATCTTACATAAGAGGAGAGACATGGTTGTCCAAGTAGACCTAGAATAAGAGAGAATACCTAATGATATTACAGCTCAGTACACACAAAATCAACTTTTCATATTAGTCGATACAGGTTGCGAGTTGCAATTTACATAGGCTGTGAATATCAACTAATACAGGCTGTGAGATGCATCTTACATAGGCAGTGAATATGAGCTGATATAGGCTACAAGTTGTAGCATACACATGCTACGGATATCATATGATATAGGATGTGAGTTGCATCTTACACAGGCTTCTAATATCAACTGATATAGGATGTGAGTTGTATCTCACACATGTTTTGAATATTAGCTAATACAGGTTGCGAGTTGCAGCTTGCACAGACTACAAATATCAGTTGATACATGCTGCAAATATCAGTTGATATAGATTGGGAGTTGCAGCTTACACATGTTGCGAATATTAGTTGATACATGTTGTGATTTGCAACATAAACAAGTTGCTAGTATGAGATTATATAGGCTACGGATATCAGTTGATATAGGCTGCAAGTAGAAACATATATATCAGAAGTTATATTAGTCCAGAAAAGACAAAAGTTTAGCGCTCAAATAGCTCACAAATTCTTCCATAGTGCTGGTATAGAAAAAATGTATTTATTAGCAAGTTTCTGAGTTTGTTATAGGTTACACAGTCTAGTCTAAGTCGTCTTGGCAACCTCTTTAAGAGAATAATTTCATGGTGGAATATTTGTAAGTGATCATACATTACTAATGTAATAAAAGAAGATTCTTTGCTGGGGTTTTTCTCCTTGTATAGGGTTTCCCCGGGGTATATGCATTGTGATCTTGCATGCTGGTAAATTATTATGGTTTTTTCTATTCTGTTTTATGGAGTATAGTAAGCTAAAATCAAAGTGTTGAAGAATTTAAAGTAATAATACACATATTATATCAAGCTAGAAAATTCAACAACTATAACCCCCAATCTCAGAACCCCTCAACCTTATCACCATTGATCATTATAACATATAATTTATTAAGAACTACCAATGAAAATTAAATAGAAAGTTAGGGAAGAAAAACCTGCAAAACCTCCATTTATTTTTAATTTATATCTATGTCGGTCCTTCAAGCTATTTTTCTATATCCCAGGCCTTTAACGAGAGTTATGAAACCATTTATTGGATAATCAAGTTCAATGATTCCTTATGCATAAAGTGGCCACTTGTTAGATGGTCTAGAGTGCGCTTAGATTTCAAACAAAGTGACCACTTATGGGCTTTATATTGAATACACTTAAATTTTAAAATGAATAGAACTTGGAGAGCAGTTGCAAACAAACATAATGGTGCCAAAGTAGTTTAGGTAATTTATAGTTTCAAGCCACAGTTACAGTTATTATTGGGTGATGTACAATAACTGAAGGGTGTGTCAATAATTGATGTGGAGATGTCTATGAGAATGAAGGGTGTGTCACACCTAACGTTGATACTCTACAGAGTCTCTTTTTCCTTCACCACATAGATCTCCCTACACCCTCGTCCTTCGTCTCTCAAGCGCATAATTACAAATTTGGGTAGGAAAACCAGCATCAAGTGGTTTCTTAGCCTTTATTTCAAAATATTACATAGGGTTGGATGGAATTGCCATGTTGACGGCATCAAAGTCCCCCTCCCACAAAAATTGACCATTCTGAGGGCATCAAAATCCCCCTCCTTCACAAATTGACCAAAAGTGAAGTTTCAAAATTTTCAAAATATAGTTGATATGAAGAGAACCAAGTTTACAAATCTACTGTAAAATACATTAACAGGAATATGTTGGAGAGTCATTATTGATTTCGCCAACATCATGTCAGGTTTGGCCAGATATGGCTTCTCCTCTATCATTGTCCAAATGTGTGAGTTGCTTTGCGAGTCTTGGAATGGGAAGTCAAGTTTTGTTTCTCTGTTCCTAACCTTGGAATGGTGGTGTGACCCTTTGTTTCTCTGAGATGGGTAACACTGGCCTTAATGTGTTTCTCTAGCTGTTATGAATGGGCACGTGGGCAGGCTAGTTTTAGTTTTAGTTTTTATGTTATGTTTTTTTTTTTCTTAATATAATTCTTATAATATATATATATATATATATATATATATATATTATATATTTATTTATTTATATTTATATCTTTTATGTTATGTTTTTTTTTAATATATACATCTATATATAACCTTAATATATATAATTAATATTAAAACTTGTCAAAACTAGTATAGACAAGGGGAATCCAACTGTTTAATTAAAATAAAGCATTGCGATGGTCCTTGCAGATGCTAACACAATGTGATTTATAGCCAATGCTCTGCATGTGAATTTGAATAAATTCAACCAAGTATGGGTAAATGACGAGAGTGACTATGAATCTCTTATGGTAGTTCAATGCCTCATCATCTAATTAGTGACATGTGTGAATTGGTTAACAATATTCCCACTGTCCCTAGATACTATATATATAAACCACATGCAATGAATATTATCCCAAAATACTAACCCCTAAAACTCATAATTCCTAATCCTTGTCAACCTTAATCCTTATAACCCTTAACTCGTACTTATTACAATCCTTAAAACTAAACAATATAGCATATAAAAAAACATTTTTAAACCTTATAACCCATTACACTTTACCCTATTACCATTCATCAATAACCCAACGAAAGTTGTAATCCCAATGGCACATAAACCCTATCTTGTAACTCCTAAAAATGTATCAACACTAATTGCTATGACCCTTAACTATCCCCTATAAGTGCTAACCACAATCCCTTGTAAATCATAACCCATTTAACCATTAACACCAAAAATAATGATATAACACCTATCCCTTAACATTTATAATCTTAGACAACTAACCCCAATAAACATTATTATTCTAACCTCTAATCTTTATAATCCCAACACCTAAACTATGTAATTCTAAAACCTAAACTATAACACATACATCTCATAACCCTTACCTTGAATAGCATACATAACTCCTAATTGTTATAAACCCTATGAATTTTCACCCTATAATAACCATTATCCACAATGAGTACCCCTAACCCTATACTCTTATAACCTTAAACCTTCAGGGAGTTGTAAATGACATAATTAACCTAGAACACATATGAACTTTTTAAAAACTAACCCTTAGAACCTCTATGAAATCTAATCATATAACATCAATAAATACTCACACTTATATAACCCATTTCATTGTATCCCATTTCTTATGTAACCCATAACCTCTATAATGAGCAGCCACTATCAATGAACACTTACAACCATTAACCTCTATAACCGCTAACACATACATACCTTAAAATTATTAATCCTTGTGACTTATAACCCACAAATTGTATAACCAAGGAAACTACGTCTAATCGTTTATCCCCTAGGATACCTAACCATATAACCATTATCTCGAAGGAGATCTAACCATATGATTCCTATAACCTATTAATTTTAAATGACATAACTTATAATACATAAATATCAATTTTAAAAACTAACAGATACAACCTCTATCAAATCTAACCCTTTATCCATGTATTCTCTTTATTATCAAACACTACTTAACCAAAGGGGATTACATGTTGGATTTCCAAAAAAAAAAATGAAATCAACAACCCCCCCCCTCCAAAAAAAAAAATGATTTTCTTTATGATTTGATCTTAAACATACCCACTCCTTGGGTACCTATAACTTCACCCTATTCTACTAATTCAAAATTTTGATACTAATTAATTATTAAAGATGCATGAAATGGGCACATGCAAATAATGAAGATTCATGCTAAACTTAAAAATAATGCTTAATCATTCTATGCACATCAATAACCAACAATAAGTCATGTTAAAAATACATATTTAAGAGATAACACACATTGACATGTCAAATTTCTATCCATACAAGCACAAATTGGAAAAATTTCAACGTTGGCCCCATCAACATCTCAGTTATAAGCGGGGTCAAGTACATGAGAAGGTGCGACATATTGTTGGATTTTGATAGAATAACCAAATAATATTTGATTTTCAAATTGTTTAGGCGAGTCATGTTTGAGTCCAGCAACCCCCATATACCGTTAGTGCATGCATCTAGTCTAACCATGTCAAATTTTAGTCCATACACGCAGAAATTGGAAACCTTTCAACATTGGCCCCATTCGCATTAATTATTCTATAGGATTGTTCTTTGATTTGTGGAATTGATTGTGTGTGTCATGTTTGAGTCTGGAAACCCTACCGTAATGATAATGTATGCGTCTAGTCTAACCATGTCAAATTCTAGTCCATCCAAGCACAAATTGAAAAAAAATCAATGTTGGCCCCATCAACATGTGAGTTCTAAGTGGGGTTAAGTACAAGATCAGGCATGCCTTATTGTTGGCTTTTGATAAAATAACCAAAGAATATTTTATTTTCGAATTTTTTGTTTGACTTGTGTTTGATTCTGGAAACCTTCCCATAGTGTCACTGTATGTCTGTTGTGCTAGCATGTCAAATTTTAGTCCATAAAAGAACAAATTGAAAAACTTTCAACATTGGCCCCATTCACATTAATTATTTTATAGGATTGTTGTTTGATTATCGAATTGTTTGTGTGAGTCATGCTTGAGTCTGGAAACCCTCCCATACTTTCATTGTATGCATCTAGTCTAACCATGTCAAATTTAAGTCCATACAACCACAAATTGAAAAAAATTCAATGTTGGCCCCATTCACATGTTTGTTATAAGAGAGGTCAAGTACATGAGCAAACACACATTATTTTTTTCTTTTGATAGAATAAGAAAAGAATATTTGATTGTTGAATTGTTTTTTTGACTCATGTTTGAGTCTGTAAACCCTCCCATACCGTGAATGTAGGTGTGTTGTCCTAGCATGTCAAATTCCAGTCGATACAAGCACGAAGTGAAAGGTAAAATCCGATGACAAGGCCAATTTTTATGACTTCTTTCATGGTTTGGTATTGTTTCTATGTGTGCAATTTTTGTGATTAGGAACCATATTTCCATTGTTTTGAACATGCTCATCACCTCACCTTCATGTAAAATTTCTCAAATTGGCATATAATAAAAACGAATGAGCTTCTCTTGGTTTTGAGAAAAATTAATTATATATTGAACAAGGGAAAACACGTGAAGGTGGAAGCTCTAAGTATTCCTCCCCTCCCCCCGGCACATCACTCTCAACTCCCCCATACCTAATTTCACATAATAAATAACATGTAACACACTACATACAAAAATGACATTAAACTTAAAAAACGTAATTAACCTGTATAAGTAAACACTTAAAAAATAATAAATCATATAAATACTAAATATATAATTAATAGAATAAATCATAGAAAACATATAATCACTTACCTCGTACATTTCAACTTTTAAAGATCATTGATCTTCTTCTTCATTCAAATCAACATTTGTATCATTATCTAGTTCAAAATTGATAAGGTTTAAAGGATCGTTCATGTCAACATCATCATCAACGTCATTTTCATTATCATCATTGATGTCATCAATGAGAACATTGTATGCTACATTTGGATGATAAACTTCTTCGGCTTCTTCATCTGACATCTGCAACCACCTTCTTATGATATGCATTGTGATCTTATTCTTCAAGATTATCTTCTTACTCTACATGATTATACTTTATTGGTATTCCTCTTGGATCATATCTAACAACATATGACCAACCTGCTTTACCAAGTACCTTTGAGTAAAATACTTGCTGACATTGACTTGGAAGAACATAAGGATTTGTACCTAGTTCAAATGCACTTGTATCAACCATGGTAAATCCATTAGCATACTCAATAAAAATTCTTTCAGGATCACGTTCATGCATCTGTAGCCTGTAGCATTTAATCTCAAACACAATTATTTTAAAGGAATTAAAATCACACTAAATTATATCCTCCAAATACCCACAGTACCTATTTTCAGTTTCTTCTAAATTCCTGTCACTTCTAGAGGAAACATTACTGACCTTAAACACTGCAGTTATCCCACAATCTGAGTCATTTATCTTATCATCCAACTTTTTGGTACAAAATTTACAACCATTACACCATATAGCCTTGTGGTGTTTCAACTGCAACATGGACAACGAGTAAAAAATGCATTGTCCATTTGTAAACGTCATATAATATGGACTTTGTAAATATATATTTCAAAAAATTAGCAAACCAAATACATTTATATATTGATAAATAAGTAAAAAGATTGGGTGAATATACTTTCCTTTTATCTTTTAAACCAAAGGCTAAATCAATTTCACTTTGTGTAAGATAAGGAAATTCATGTCGAAAACAATGCACTATTTCAATCATCTTACTGACCCCTTCCCATAATAACCTACCATAGTATTATTCACATCGTTGTATCCAATACTCCATCCAATCAAGATTGTTTGCAATGTATAAATGTAGAGAATCCCACTCTCATCCAACTATATGAAAAAATAACAATTGAATATCAATAATTAGCTATCATTGGTAAAGTTTAATATAGTTGATGGAACAAAAATAAATGAATGCATATGATAATATAAAATTAATAAATTAAATGTATAATATATTTAATCTGAAACATCTAATTACCCTTCACGGTCCTCATTCTACCTTTACCCAATAGGACATCTCCTTCAACTTTGTTGATGGATTCGAGATGCCAAATGCGAAGCACATTCATATTTTCTACTAATTTAGGAAGATATTGACTAATATACACCATGCATTGATATACCATATATCCCTCCACCAGAGAACCCTCAGGACGTGCTCTTTGTCTAACAAAATTCTTCAATGGATTCAATTGCCTCTCCACCATCCACATTGACCTTGTGTGTACTGGTTTACATAATTCAATCTCCTCAACTTGGTGTATGAGGTAGTGTTCTTTTGCATTGAAAAATATTGGAAGTAGATACTCCTTCATTTCACACATTAGTCGGGGAATTTCTCTCTTCCAATGCCTTATATATTCTTTATAGATTTATTTAGATGAAATCCACCTACAAATTGTTTGAGAAAATAACATGTTTGAACAATATCAAGGCATATAGAAAATTGCATATAAAACACAATATGTCAATAATTTCTTCTATAAAGAACTGAAGAAACCTTTTCCATATAAAAATGAATTACTTACCTCATGTATTTGCCAAGATCATATTTAACTTATTTTATGTTATTTTCAGAGATGTATGGGAGAGATAGAGGTCGAACATATTGTAAAAAAAAGTAAATCATTAATATTTATTTCCAAATTAGGGAAAATAATTACTAAAAATATGTATACAAATATGTTAATATACCTAATAATTACCTTTACGAATGTATGCCATCCATTTTTTTCAACCCCACCAAAATCCAATTTTTTCGTTAAGATATTTTTTATATTAGACAAAAAACTCGTTGGAAACCTAATTTTACGAATGAATTCTTTACAACATTGTTTTGTTTCTCTATCAATAACCATGGAAGAATAATATTTTTTTCTCGGCCATCACCATTAGAATTAATAATCACACTTTGCAATGCACGATTAGCTTCCTGGATGTCACTACAAATCTTTCCAATTCTTTCTTTGTCAGTCCTTCCATTAAATATCCACCATACAATAATGTTATATTCTTCCTCATATGCATTGAATCAAACAAATGAAGTATTTTAGGTGCTCGTAGTAGGGAAACCTACTAAATTGTATGGGGTAACTTTTTATTCCTCGTGTAATCCCATTTGTGCCTTAACAAAATTCATGAAACATAAATGAAATCGCATTAACACTAATACACTAATTAATCAATATAGCTAGGTATTGTGCTGAACAAGATTCGCTAAATTTTTTTTTCATAATATTTATAATATTATGATACATAAATAATTTGCATACCTTGACGATTTGTATTATATTCCAACTTCCATAGGTGAGGTGCCATTCTTGGTGGTTTTTTTTCCATTCTCTTCTTTACCATTGGATATTTATTTCTCGGTAGTTTGATAACTATGGTTCTTAGGTAGAAAGAACCTATACTCATCAAACACCTTCTTTCCTAAACATCTTGAAGGACAATATTTTATCATAGGACCACAAACTGGTCATGCAAATTTACCCTTCGTTTGAAGAGCTGGAAGATATATGAATTATTGTAGCAAATTAGGATTACAATTTTAAAAAATGCATGATATTTTCAAAAATATATATAATATTCAAGAGCAATGGAAAGCTAAATACCACAAAAATGTGTTAACCGGGGAGCATTGTAAATTTTCCATGCAAGTATTCCATGGAATTGAAATCGTTTTTTCCCTATTGGTCTAGTGATGTTATAAATAGTGATGCCATCCCATAACTTCAGTAGCTCATCGATAAGAGGCGCATTATATACAGTCACATCTTTAAATTGGTACTTACCTAATTGGTTCAACATACATTATTATATTTAGTTATGCGTCCTTATATATAAAATATATAATTATCATGAACAAAACAAAGAAATGAAATATTAGGTATACTTTCAAGTAAATAAAGACAAGCTAATTAAATACCTGGAACAATCATTGCCAACATTGTGTGCTCTCTCTTTATCGACATCCAAGGAGGAAGGTTATTGTTTATATAAAAAATGAGCCACACTGAGTAAGTACAATGGAGCTCTTAAAATGGATTAACACCATAACCTACCAATGAAAGTCTAACATTACGAGGTTGTTATTTAAATATTGGCCATTTTTCTTCGATCTTCCTCAATGCAGAACCATCTTCATGCATTCGAAGAACATCGTCTTCACTTCTATTCTTTGCATGGAAATCAATAAACTGTGTTATACTTTGGCACTTGAACAACTGTTGGAAATGTGCAATTATTGGAATATAATGAAGAACTTTGCGAGACACCCTTTTTGTTGTTTGATCATTTTGATATCTACTTATTTTACATTGTGGACATTCATTTTATAATGCATATTTTACATAGTATATGATATGATCATTAGTACATGCATAAATAGCTTGATACTCCATTCCATTTTCTTTCATAATCAAAGATGTTTCTTGATATGTGCATGGTAAAATATTTGACAATGGTAATAGAAATTCACCTAACAATCTACACCATTCAAAAAAATAAGTCAATGTAAACAATATTAATCATAAATATCACATCCCTACTTTACCAATTAATTAACAATAACAATATAGAAAAATAGTCTACCTTTTATGTACATGTCAACATGACATAAATAATACATTACATACCTTAGGATCTTTGTGAGGCATGTGTTTGATAAACCATTCAAAACCTTCAAGTTCACCAATAACAATATAACAGATAAAATATTTGTTTTTGCACCTTCATAAAGAGGTTGCTGTGACTTATCTAGTAGAGGATCAACATCATGAATATCATTTTGGTTGTCCTCGTCCATTGGAGAAAATGTGCCTTGGATCAATATATGTATATCATCTTCCTAATTTTCATCAATAACATTATCTCCATCCATATCATCATTAAGAAATCGATTTTCAATATTCTAATCTCGATGTTCCTCACCTTGTAAAGTAGTATTTATGCTACTACTTGGAAAATAACTCTGTGGCGGTCAACATTTTGGGGGCATTGTATTTATATTTACAAAAAATGTATTAAAATTGTTGTCTATAGAACATATATTAAAACGATAAAACATTTGACAAACACATGACATGATCAATATTACAAAGAATAAATTATATATTGAATAATGTCTTACCAAGGGATGATATTCGTAACCCCCTTTAGCGTGCCCCTTCTCCCTACAATGTTTTTCGGTTGTTGTTATTAAAATCCTTCTTGTTTGCAAGACCCTACAATCATTGCAAGGGAAATAAAATTTTGCATTGCCCTTCACCTCCAATGCCACTCTAAACTGAGCAGGCTTCCTTGCATTTTCATTCGTAGTATATATTAATTTGACACGGTAATTTCCTATAAGAATTAATTAAATATTTAAAAAATTAAATTTTGTTAAAACATTGAAAAAAAATTAAAATTAAAACTTCATATACTTCGAGGTCCAATCAAATGAAATGTATGTTGCAATGCTAAATTATGAAAAAATATAAAATAAAATAAAAATCGTTAAAACATTCATGTTAAAAAAATTTGAAATTAAAATTTCTTAACATAGCTTTATATTAAAAGAGACAAAAAAATTAAAAATACTAGCCTTGCAAGTCTAAAATCCGAGCTATGTAGATCGAGAATTGGATGTGTTAAACTAGTACGTGACAGAAAAAATTAGGGCTCAAACCATCACCAGCAAAATTGTCGCAACTATAGCAAATTTTTCGAAATTTTTATTAAGGAAATGTATTTATAGATCGATTCTCGTCGATATAACAAAAAAATAAATGAGTTGACCCCGAAAAAAGGCAATAGCCATTGCACTGCACATGTGGTTCACATGTGTGCCACAAGTGTCGATAGAGTGACGAAAATTCGTGGATATATAGATGATTTTTTAAATTTGTCGCTATATTGACTAACGTTAGGGCCGAACCAAATTTTTTTTATCATAAAGAAAAAATTTTAATTATTTTTCCATGAATTATAGAAACATGGAAATATTTCATCGCATTTTGAGCCCATATGTACTAGTTGTCGAATTTGGATAAAATTTATATTGTTGGAATTATAAGACGATTAATATCACATATGAATTGGTTTTAATGGATGAAAAGTTGATTATCCTATCTAGAAAATTTATATGGTTGGAAATATGAGACTATTAATATCACATATGAATTGGTTTCAATGGATGAAAAGTTGATTATCCTATCCAAAAAATTAAAACATAGTCTCCCTTTTTAAAAGTGAAATTAAATTAATTTTGAAAATAAAAGTTTATTAAAAATATTTTATTAAGAAAGGGTTAAGTTAGTGGTGTAGTTAATTATGTTAAATGTACTAGTGCTGTTTGAATCAAATTACATATCGGTTGTGGTTCATTCTAAAGGATGCATTGCATTGTTTTTATAATTTGTTTCGGTTGTCTTTCTTGAACAACATTGGTGTGTACATATATATGAGATGCGTCGATGGTGGTTCTCACGATGAATTTAATATATCATGCACCACCTCACAGTGAGCCTAAGCATTCATGCACACCCCACACAATTGGAAAAAAAATTGAAAAAAATGCACAACCTTAATGTCTTGAAGAAGCATGGTTTCACTATTCATAGGAAATGAAAATTTGTGGTAATTTTCAAATTTTGGAAATGTGTGGAATCTACCAATGGAGGTATACAAGTCTTATCCAATTCTTATCCATAAAAGGATCTATTCAAATTTTGATTGAAAAAAACACACAACCTTAGTCTTATTCATAAATTGTAGCTACATGGTGATATTTGTGAGTTGGGATTGCACATGCGCTAGCCATACATATGTCTCACCACCTCCTCGTGTACCTTCTAGGAACATCAGAATCTCCATGTCCTCCTCTTGATTCCTTACCTTATGTTGGGTGAGGGGGACTTGAATGTGGGGTAGGAGTCCTACAATAAACCACTCCCTATGCTGGATGTATTATATATAAAGTGTCAATATGTCCAACACTATTTTAAATCGTTGTTCATAGTCCCATACAATTTATCTACCTTGTTGCTTGATATACTTTATATATGTGATACACTATCATTATGAATTGAGATTATAAAACTCCCTAATCTGATCTCTATTAATCTCTGCCAAGGACCTAGTCCATCTCATCGACACAATCACCTTGTACTTCATATACCATGTCAAATATCTATCTCTGAAGGTGGTGTGCCATTGTTTTTATCTTAGACACTTTATTTGTGATTCTCTTCATACACCATATAGATTCACATGTAAACAATTTTTTCTTTGCATCGTCTTTACCTATCCCATGGAACACAAGTAGCCTCAGAGTTATGTCTTGATTCTTGATACTCAATCTACTACAATATCCTCCTGACTAATTACTATTTTTGGGTGATACAAATACCAATACCAAAACTCTTCCTTGCAAAGTATTGTTGACTTCGACCTCTTCTTCACTCATATCTTCTCTTCTCCTTTCTTCCACTCTTTATTATTCTACTTTTTCTTCTTATATTCCTATCTTTGCACTTTCTTCATTTGTTTCTTCTTGTTTACAAATGTGCAAGGGGGATGATTCAGTGAGGGGTTTCCTCCATCTTCTCTCATTATCTATGGTGAGGGATCCCAAACATATTCTTACCTATATCCATGCAATTCCATCCACAATCACTAAATCCTCTCCCCCTTCTCTAAGGGGTCCATCATCATCTTCTACCATATTGACATTACTACAATGAGCCTCATCTTCCTCTAATTTGAATACATTTCTTAACAACGAAAGGGATCTGACATTGTCTTCTCTTACTCGACTACCATTACTTTCGGTATCTTCACTTGATACCCTACTCCTAATGTAGCATATCTTCGATGGCATATATTCCTTCCTTCTCTTCTCTGGAACAAAATTATCTCCCACACATCCTCCTTGTGCAGTCTCCTTTCTATTCATTCTGGGTTCGACCCCTTGTCCTCCACCCCTTGATATCTTCTTTTCGATCCTCGATTTGAATTTACTCCTTAGGTAAGCTATTCTAGTATATCTCTCATATCATCTGATATTATTCCCTTCTATTTCCATTATTTTCTCACCTCTTCTTATCATCCTCTAGATCCTTCCCACTAGATCCATTTTCTCTCTCTTTTCCCCCCTTCTTTCAATCCCCCCCTCTATGCGAGGCGGTCTACTCGAACATCCTATCAGGATCCATGCACATCAAACCCTTCTCTACAACCAACATCTTGATCCATAGGGTAATCTGTTTCAATAGTCTCTTTCTAGGTTCGCCTAAAATTTTTCTTTCATCTTGACTAAAAGAACCACTATATTCAATTGAGAAATCAACATTGTATCCTTCCTTCAATGGGTTGAACTAGAAGTTGATTTCTCGAGCACACTTACTATTCACATATTTCAGTATATTGACTATAATTTGGTCCCATATGAGTGGTTCTTAGACTTCCATAGTATATTTAGTGGTTGTCTACATCTTCAACCATTCATACAACAAACAAGGAAATTCAACAAAGAAAACTTGATGCAAATCTATGTAGATATAACGTTTTTTCCAACGTTTGACGTTGTTTATTAAGTTCTTGGTCTCTCATCATGCAAACTCGTCTTCATTCTTAGATAACCATCCTTGTATTTCCTCTTGAGATGGATTCCACATCATTCTTTTCCTTCACCATGCAACAAAAAACTTTCATGTTCAAGAAATGGAACCATTTTCTAGTGGCATTTTTTACCCTCTCCTTGATGGGGCATTTAAGAACCAGGGTTCATCAAGATTTACAAACAAAAACCCCAAGTTGTCAACATATTCAATATTTAGTTTAGGGCTAAAGAAGGTCTCACCCGAGACGCCATGAAATTCACTAAGATTGATATTCTTGTCTCAGATGTGAAGGAATAATGCATATAGGCAAACATCTGAAGCATAAATACATTAATTCATCCGTAGCTAAATAACATACTATTATACATCGAAAACAAAATTAGATATAATTTCAAACCATAACCCACATGAGCTGCAAAGCAAAAGGACTTCATATTTCATTTGTTAACTTCAAATTCATACAGATACAAAAACCCATAACAAAGATCTACGTTATTTTCTCTATTCTCATACAATAGTCATTACAAATATCTCGACCATGCACTTTAGTCTCATTGATTCATTCCTACATAATTTTGACTTTACTACAAACTCATGGAATACTTAGACAAAATGATACATGGAACCTTTTCTATATATTCCAATCAACTCTCTATTATAGCCATGGACTCTCTGTTACCATGTTATTTTCTCTCCTCTCTGAATCGACTGCTATGCTCCACTCTCTTGAGTGAAAAAAAAGTTTCACATGTTTTTCGTGTATGCATGAAGTCCCTGAATCTTCCTATATTTTTTAAATCCTAACTAACTTGTCACATTATCCATGCCTTTTCCCATGATCATTCACGTTGTTATAATACTCAAGTACAAAATAGTCCCAAAGATATTATGAGATTATCAACATATGGTCTGCTTGATTCATTGCGTGCAATGCAAAATAGGGTTGGTGTATGCAATATTTATTTAGTTGGTGCTAATGTTAATACTTCCTCGTGTGACATAGTGTATCTTCATGTGCGTGCACACAATATTTATTTGTTGCACTCACACACAAGTTCCCCAAAACCTTGGATGCCAACATGCCCCCAACACTATTCGTTGGCTCATCCTTGAGCCAATGACATTGCTACATTATTAGGATTTGGATTGAATTGGTAGCATATTTTATCAAAATGACAAGGATGTCCATTTTTTTATTGAGTAAGGGAGAATCATCGATCTAGGTTGTGGTTGCACAAAACGTCTTATGTTTATATGCACAAAACCCATACATCCCTTGTTTTTTAAATAGATTTTGATTTACTTCAAATTTGAATACATTATATTATACTAAAGAGCTAGTTTTTTACCAATTCTTGAAAAGACTAAAGTTGTAATTGAAGTGTTGCAAAAAACATGCCACTACTAGAACTAGAAGGGTCTAACTTTTAACTCATGTACTTGAAATGCTTCACCATAAAACCTTTCTAATTAAATGTTTTGTAGTGAAGTTTGCATCTGGTAGAAACAAATGATTGTTTTGTCTAAGATAATTTAGAAATAGATATGTCAAAAACATCACTATTAGCTATAACATAGAAAATATGGCTATATTTGTAAGGATAAGAATAAGGTTGATAGTGATAATTTTGCTAGGTGGATGAAGATAATATTAAAAGTTAGCACTTGATAATTTATCAAGAATAATGGACAAAATCCAATGATAAGTGTAATAGATAACTATTGTGTGTTATTTCTATTGGATTACTGAGAGGGGGAGTGAATCAGTAATAACGTAATTATAATCCTTTTTCTTCAAATGTTATATCAATGTATAATTATTATCCAATAATGAGTAGTAATAAATAAAAAATCACACACATACATAGTACACCAGTGTTTAACGTGGAAACCCAAATTGGGAGAAAACCACATAATGCTTTTTCTTATATGTCTTGAAGAATTACATTCATTGGAAGCACCAACTTCCTTTGTTTTCCAGCTGCAACTGAAAGGAGGCTC
>JZKD02S1713094.1:411905-430302 GCA_000966675.3 Picea glauca
CATATAGAATAGTATTATCTGAAAATATATCATAACTCATACCATTACCCATCAAACAAACTTGGGTCCATTACCCAAACCTGGGGTCTACAACTTCTCATGGCCATAACTCTCTCACCAGAAATGACATGACAAGAACTATCCATCTAGGATATTTTCTCTGACAAATTCACTTTTCTTCATCTCATTATTCCACAATTAAGCATGGGTTCTCTTACTCCACAAAACGTCTTCCCATGAGGTCTTTCAACATAAGGGGACCACTTTGGAGTTCATCCATATTTACTTCGTATCAACCATTCAAAAACAATAATGAGTCATATTTACATCAAACACTATTGGGTCCATTACCCAAACCTTTGTGCTACGGGTCTTTCTTCAAGGGTTGTCATCAATGAAAACCAACCTTAATCAACAATTGCAAGATATCATATTATGGTTTGACTGTTTGAAATTGTACCTCAAGAACGCCTCTTATTATTCTTAAGTTTGATATCAAAACCAAGGAAAGGTGATCTATAAAATTTGTTGGAGAAAGAGGAAATCAATGATAGACATGTTGATGCAAGATTTCAAGATCCATTGTTTCTAACTGAGGAGTTGTGTAGCTATCTGCCCAAGAATGAAGCCCACAATATAAGAACTATTCATATTTGAAATCACTACTTAGAAAAGTGTTAACTTGAGTAGTTCTTTAGGCGTTATTTAGAAAATCACTATGTTGCTATCCTACATTTACCTATATATTTTAGGCATGTCAAATTTCATAGATTCCTATCTAAATGAAGAAAGTAAACTACATGGGTTAAATGATGTAAGTTCAAAATTTAAGATGAAAAGATTAATATAAGGTTTCAATATTTGGTCGATTGATGAAGTCAAACTAGCTAATCCTCATGTTATAGTCACATATTGGAAGAAGAATGTAAATAAGGATAAAGTTCTCATACAAATGTCTATGAAACATAACATCATTCCTATAGATTTTAACCTTGTACAATATTTTTCTGCAAACACATTTTCAATAAAAGAGTAGAAAATATACAATGGAAAATACAATCATTACATGAAGATTTTTCCCTTGGAAACCCAAATCGGGAAAACCAACTTATTTTATATTCATTCATATAATACATTGTTTATAATACAATATAAATATAGGAGTGAGCGGCATCCAAAACCCTAGTCCAATGACCTCGATTAGTCACCAACCCTAATTCTTTAACTGGGAATAGAAAACCATTGGCGAAAAATAGTTCATAAATGGACATGAAAACCGCCCAAAATGGACACGAAAATTGAGGAAAAAATATTCTGGAGGTGTTTCCCCCGAACCCTAGCACAAGGGGGATCCACCCCTATGTTCCCTCTGCAACGTATCCTCTCATTCCTCATGTTATATATTACCATACATCTAATAAAACATTGAATGTGCTAAAAAAAATTTGTATGAAATGGAAAATCTAAAAAAAAATTTGTTTCATATTTAAATTAACATTTTTTAGTTAAGACGTAACAAAATGAAAGTATTAATGCTTTCTTATCTATAATGAAGGATTAGAGAGACAAAATTTGTGACATAGGAGAAGGTATGAAGTAATGACATGGTGTTCCTTCAAATGGGATGTTGTTATAATACCAAGTTTTTATCACTAGTCTTCCAATTGAGGGAAATGTACCATATTTTAATGATTTGATATGTATTCTCATGAAAAAAGAGAGAAGGAAAAATGTTGAAAACAAACATGATTCTTCAGATTTGTAATTGATGGCTAGAGGGAAAAAAACTTCAAGGAAAAGCCATAGATGAAAAACAAAGGAGGTGGACCAAATCAAAGTCACAAGAAGGATGACAATCACAAAAATGACCAGAGAACTATGTCTAGAAGAGGGTAACTACTTTTATTGTGGTAACCCTAGACATTATGAAAAATACTACATGGTAAGGAAGTTTAATGAATCCAAGCATAGAAGACAATAAATAAATTTCATTGTTAAAGAAAGTGAGGTAAACAAATGTTTTGAATCTATTAATTTCATATGTATCTTTATCAATAGAAATATACAAGTCTCATGCTTGGTTGTTTAATTCGGGTGCCTCACCTCATACGGTGTATAACATAGATCATTTTTATAATCTTCACGTGAAAAAATTCACTTAGGATATGATAGGTGTCATGAAATAAAAGGATTTGGCAGTCCATGCAATTACTAAAAGGATGTGTAAAGTGAATTGAAAATGTGGTCTGTCCAGGAAATACTTAATATCCATTTCAAAAATTACAAATCAATGAATGAAGGTTGAATTTGTAAAAATAGGTTTTCTTTTTGTGAAGGAAGTGCACGATAAAAACAAAGTAATTTTAGAAGGAGCTAGAATGGGAGGCTTTTAAATGTTAGAAACCTTTTTTATAAACCATCAATAAATGACATCCACTAGTGTATCCATAGAATACCTTTGGCACTAGGTATGGTCATTTAAATTTAAGAGATCTTTCTTTGTTTCAAATAAATGATATGGAAAATAGTCTTCCTATTTTAAAAAATGCACATCTTAAATGTGAAAGCTGTGCATTAGGAAAATAGTGTAAAAATACATTTCCAATAAGAATATATAGAAGAAAGAAAGACCTTCTTGATCTAGTGCGATCTAATGTGTGTGGGACTATGTAAACTAGGTCACTTCGTGCAACATCTTATTTCTTGATTTTTGTTGATGAAAACACTTGTTAGACATGGGTGTACTTTATTAGAAACAAGAGTGATGTATTTAAATATTTCAAATAATTTAGAACCATTATTGAAAAACAAATAGGTAAACATATCAAGATCTATGGTAAAATGGAGGGGGAGAGAACAATTCAAATGATGTAAAGTATTGTAAGGAAAATGGTATATTAAAGTAGTGCACAATTCCTTATAAAAATAGATTATTAGTTTAAAGTTCTAGAAATAGGTTGAAGAGAAAAATTATCCCTTATAGTTTATCGATTATAACAATGACTATGCATACAACTATGTACATACAAAATATGAGTCAAACTAAGTCCTTGAAATTCAAAACTCTATATGAAGCTTTTCTTGATTATAAACCATTTTTGAATCATTTGAGAATATTTGGATGTAAATAATTTTCTAATATTCTAGAAGAAATCAAGAGGAAACTTGATGAAAACTAAGTGAAACGTATTTTGAATGGTTAGTGTTTGTAACATAAATCCTATAAGATGTATGATCCAATTACTCATTAAGTGTTTGGAAGAAGTGATGTTATTTTTCAAGATATGTAGATGATTATCATAAGGAGATGTACATAAATAAGGGAGCATATTCAAGGAAGATATTGAAAATACGATACATGAGGAAGTTGATGAAAATAATCAAATTGTTGATAATCAAAGTAGTGAATAGACACCAAATAAAGAAGCAACTCCATCAAGCAATATGAAACCAAGAAGATCAATAAGGAACCTGAAGACTCTAATGAGGTATAAGGACTATGCATAATGTATATTGTTGAACCTTTAAACTTGGAAGAAGAAAAAAATCATTAAGAATCAATGAATGCAATGCATGAATAATATGATTCCTTTGTGAAAAATGATACCTGGAATCTTACTAAGTTGTCTGAAGATAAAGTTCCTATAGGTTCAAAAAGGTTATTCAAAGAAAAATTCAATTCTAATCATAGTACAAACAAATTCAACGAAACGCTAGTTGAAAAAGGTTACCAAGAGGAAGCCATATATTATGAAGAAATTTTTTCACATGAAGCTAAAATGAATACTTTTAGGTCATTAAGTTCTCTTGCAACAAAGATAAATGACCTTTATTGAATGGGGAACTAAAAGAGGAAATATATGTAGTTCAACCTAGAGGTATTTTTAAGAAAGGATTACAAAATTTTCTATGCACGTTAAAGAAAGCATTATATGTTTTAAAGAAGGTCCAAGATCATGGAATGTCGAAATCATTAACTACTTATTTTAGTAATTATTTTTGCATGGATTTGTTAAAAGTCAAAGTGACCCAAATTTATAGATCAAGAAAGAGTGTCCAAGTTTATGGTATGTCAAAATCATTAACTTATTTTAGCATGGATTTGTTAAAACTCAAAGTGATCCAAATTTGTAGATCAAGAAACATGAGTATATGAGTATGTGAATGATTTGATCATAACCAGTAGTGCTACATAGGGAGGAAGAATGAAAACACTCTAATAAATCAACCAAAGTATGCATTGAAAATTATTTAATACTTAAATAAGCATGAATGTAAACCAACTTCTACTCCATTTGAAGGGAGTGTCAAACTTTATGTAGAGAGTGGTACAAAATAAGAAGCACTCTATATAGAAAACTAGTAGAAATTTTGAACTAATTAACCACAACACGACCATGGATTCCATACCCAATGAGTATACTTAGCCTATTCATGGCTAGGCCACATGAGAGTCATTGAAAATCTACAAAGAGAGTACTTAGATACTTAAAGGGAACTTTTGATTATGGTATTGAATATACTAATCATTTAAATGTTGAGTTGACAACTTATTCAAAGTTTGATTGGGTAGGTAATCCAAATGATTTAGCCATAAAATCCATATTATCATGGAGCAATAAGAAACAACAACCCTTTTCATTATATAGCTTAGAAACATTATTGAAGATATAGGATAAAAACAAGAAGGGCCTACATCAATTAAGAAGGACCTGCATCAATTAAAGTGGAATTAAAGTGGATAATCAAAGTTCTATAAAATTAGCCAAAAATAAAGTTTACCATGAAAAGTAAAAAAACATTGAAATCCAATATCACTTTGTAATAGAAAAGATACACTCAAGTAAGATTGACTTGTTTTGTTGTATTGTAGCACAAATGACAATGCTAATTTGATATTTTACTAAGCCTTTGGAAAAGGAGAAATTTCTAATTTTTAGGAATATGTTCAACATTGTATGCATTTCTCAATTAAAGTGAGTGTAAAATCCATATTATCATGGAGCAATAAGAAACAACAACCCTTTTCATTATATAACTTAGAAACATTATTGAAGATATAGGAGAAAAACAAGAAGGACCTACATCAATTAAGAAGGACCTGCATCAATTAAAGTGGAATTAAAGTGGATAATCAAAGTTCTATAAAATTAGCCAAAAATAAAGTTTACCATGAAAAGTAAAAAAACATTGAAATCCAATATCACTTTGTAATAGAAAAGATACACTAAGTAAGATTGACTATTTTGTTGTATTGTAGCACAAATGACAATGCTAATTTGATATTTTACTAAGCCTTTGGAAAAATGATATTTTACTAAGCCTTTGGAAAAGGAGAAATTTCTAATTTTTAGAAATATGTTCAACATTGTATGCATTTCTCAATTAAAGTGAGTGTGTAACATGAATATAGTGTCTAGGTAAATGAGAATAAAATTAAAAGTGAACCTTTGATCTGCTATCAAGATCAATGGAAAAAATCCATTAATAGTTTTTATGTGTTAATACAGGGTATCATAATAATTTGCTTGAAATTGTGTTTCCTGCAGTATTCTTCTTATTTTCTGTTTGCCCTAGCTACGAATCTCTCAACAATCAATCATAAGATGTTGTATTCAACACGCAAAAATTATTGAAAACGGAACACAATATTCAGACATATATAAAACCATTAATGATCGTTCATAAATATAAAAAAGAATTAAATTGGAATGTCAAGAGAAATAATCTCTTATAACTGATCATATATATATATATATATATATAAATAATTGAATCTTCGATCTGCTATCAAGATCAATGGACAAAATCCATTAACAGTTTTTATGTGTTAATACAGGCTATCATATTATAGTTTGCTTGAAATTGTGTTTCCTGCAGTCTTCTTCTTATTTTCTGTTTTGCTAGCAACGAATCTCTCAACAATCAATCATAAGATGTTGTATTCAACACGCAAAATGATTGAAAATGGAACACAATATTCAGACATATATAAAAATAATTGAATTGGAATATACACAAATAATCTCTTATAACTAATCTCATATATATATCACAGAAAAATAATCTCCTGTAACTAATCTCATATATATTTCTCTGTTATCTTTTTTTATATATATATATATATATATATATATATATATATATATAAAAAGATAACAGAGAAATAATCTCTTATAACTAATCTATATATAGCTTGGAATTTGGAAATGACGGTGAAGACGGTTAATATACTGTACTAAAATATCGGTAGAAATGTTGAATACAATATAGCTAAGAAGTGTCAGATTACATCATGACCTCGTGATTGTTCTGTACTTCGCGTACGGTAACAAAAAGATTCGGATGGCTCCACACGTTTTCTCATACGCTTGTAGCGGTTATTATAAGCAAGGAGGGAAGGTAATATATAACAATCAATATAAATATAGATCGTCCCCTCCAGGTCTTGACCGAGGGGATCAAAATATAATAAAAAGTAAGCGTATGCAGAACCCAATCACATGCATGTATGCATGCTAGCTGGCACATTGCATTAACGCTCCCAACTTTCTGATCCAAGTCTAGAACCATCGTGTTGCCTTGTTTTTAAATCTGCCAATCTTCCTATAAACGAATTACGGATCTTCTTCCCCGCACAGAATTCTGCGTTGCATTCGCGTCACATCTAGTGCTATAGTTCATCTAATATTACGCCGCGTTCACTTGTATTGAATTTGATAGTTTGTGTTTAATTCAATAACGGTTAGGCGATTATCGATATGAGGAAGCTTGTAAAGCACTTGCAGAAATTGAAGAAGTCACTGAGACTGTTAGGATCCGAATCAATGCATCAGCCCATTTTCTCCACTGTTGCAGCAGGATGTGTACCCATTTATGTGGGGAACAAGGACCATCGTTTCATTGTTGACATACACTACTTAAACCATCCTTTTTTCGCTGAGCTGCTCGAGTGGTCTGCTGGAGAGTTGGAGTATTCGCAGAAGGGGGTTCTTAGAATAGCTTGTGATATTCATCTGTTTGAGCATGTCATGAGGCTTCTTATCAGCAGGAATCCGTTTGCCCATTACGGGCAACTCACAGATCTGTTACATTATTTTCAGTATCTTAAGTCACAGATCCCAACGGAAGTTGGGAAACCAATATCTTATTTTAGGTCGCGCGTATTTTCGCTTATGTGTACTAATTATCACAACTAACACTAGCAAAGCCACATAATTGTGGCTGATCAATGTCAAAAGGCTGATAAGATGAAAAGAATCCTTAAAAGAATATATTAAATTTTATTATTAATTAACAAATAAACTGTTGAGCTTCATTTATCTAGTGTTAATATTTTAATTTCTGTTAAGCACTTAGGTGGCAATCAGTTAGCTATCAAAGTAATTTTTAAATATGATTAGGTAAATGTAAAAAAGTAAACACATAAGCTGATGTCTTTATAATAGCTAGGAAGATAATAATTGAAATCACAGCCATTTATTTTGTGTGACTACTAAGAATATTTCAGTCATATTTAATTTTGTCCATAGACAACTTATTAAGCACTAAACCCCTATTAAATCTGCCCATTATCAATAGGTATAGGCCTTTCTGCATAATTAAATATATGTAAAGATTCACATGATTTCAAGCTTGTTTTTGATATAAAGTTCCATACAATATGAAAATTTTCTGTTCCAAATTCTGAAGTTATAGATACTAAAGAAGATCTAGATTAGAAGAGATATGAAATTGCTGAAGCCGTTATTTGCGAGTACTACCTGTTAAGTTGTGGCTAACAGTCTACCATAACTGTTGATGAAAAGTCTTACCGTAGACATTAATATTAATAAATTACAAACATTTAAAAAAATGGTCACAACAAAGTAAATTTTTTAACATTTGTAGTAATGATAAGAAAATATTATAAAGATAGTAATGATTAGCACAGCCACATAATTGTGGCTGATCAACGTCGAAAGGTTGATAAGATGAAAAGAATTCTTAAAAGAATATATTAAATTTTATTATTGATTAAGAAATAAACGGTTGAGCTTCATTTATCTGGTGTTAATATTTTAATTTATGTTAATCACTTAGGTGGCAATCACTTAGCTATCAAAGTAATTTTTAAATATGATTAGGTAAATGTAAAAAAGTAAACACATAAACAGATGTCTTTATAATAGCTAGGAAGTTAATGATTGAAATCACAGCCATTTATTTTGTGTGACTACTAAGAATATTCCAGCCATATTTAATCCCCCTATTAAATCTGTCAATTGTCAATAGGTATACCCCTTTGGGCGTAATAAGAAAATATTATAAAAATATAAATAAAGTTTATTTTGAAAAAATATGGATTTTTCTTATTCACTTATTTATGATTAAAAATTGGATAAAAATAAAAAAAAAATGTTTTATTTATTAAGTTGATATGTTTCCTGAAATTGAAATTGATGGTTTAATCAAACTTTTAATTACAAATTCAAATCTAATGGACAATAACTAAAGTTGTTGACATATTTTTTCTTTTACACTCAAATCAATGAATAAGATTTATTCTTCATAACTTCTTTGCATTTATAAATAAATATATACATTTTCATTGTTTATTTTTTTACATTTACTTAATTTACTTAATAGGATTAATAAATTACTACCTAACCACTTGATTACAACATTTAACTAATTAACAAAAATTAATATGTATAAAATACTTTATTGCCATTATTAAATGTTTAGTATAGATTAATTCAATAGCATGTATCACCTTGCTGCACATGACACATGCTATTGAATGTGTCATCATGTTTTATGGATGTCAAGAGTTTTTAAGGATGTCAAGCGTGCCCACTAACGGATACCACATTTTGCCTGCGTGCGTTTCAATTGACGCAGCCGTGGTTAAGTTGGATGCATGATAAATGTCAGGTTTGGGCGTGTTTCATATTTCGTTTGGAAATGGTTATTTATGGATGTCAAGCGTGCTCACTAATGGATGCCACCTTTGTCCTGCGCGTTTCAAATTTGGTTTCGTAATGGTTATTTAACATTGAGAGTGGCTATATGATAAATTCTTAGGCTCACCTTTTTTGTTGTTGTTGTTTCAACCTATCAATATTAAGTTACAATAGAGTTTTGAAATTTACATTTTTGTTGTTTAACATTATATATTTATAATTAGCATTTCTTATTTGCAGGTAGCTATGGTAATCATATACATCCTCCTAGGCGTGAACCCAATTGTTCGTGGATATTATGACTGGAATTTTACAAAAATATATTTACATTAAACTTTTTATTAGGAAGAAGCTATGATTATCATATACCTACTTCAAGGCCTCAATCCAATGGTTGGATTTTGCGAATGGATATTATGGGTGGCATTCAAAATACGGATTCAATCCCTATTTTAAAAATATTTACATCATAACGATTATAAATTTTTATTTTTTTTTAACGAGTATGCCTATCTTATATATTAGGTAGTCAATAATTAAATTTTCTTTGACTTATTTATATCACAATAATTACACTAATATATAACATATGCATTTCATATGTTATATAATATATGCAGTGTATATATTATATATTATATAACATATGTAATGTAATATTTTTTTATGAGTATGTTTATATTTTATATCAAGTAGTTAATAATTGAATCTTTCTTCACATTTTTACATCACAACTATTACAACAACAATTTTTTTAATGAACATTTCTATATTTTAATCAATAATTGAATCTCCCTTAACTTATTTATATCATAATAATTACAACAATATATTACATATACACTACATATATTATATAACAACAATATATTACATATACACTACATATATTATATAACATATGTAGTGCATATATTATATAATATATTATATAACATATACATTGCAATAATTTTTTATGAGTATGTTTATATTTTACATAAGTAGTCAATAAGTGAATCTCCCTTTGCCTTTTGGGTTTAGAATGAGTCATGGACATTCGTAGATTTAATTGATGTATTGTATATTTAATTTACAATTGCGTAATTAATTTTCTTCAAATTGATCAACTCCATTTCTTATTTCTTTTCCAAACAAATTAATAAAAAAAATAGTACAAAAATCATATAAAATATCGAGGAATCGAACTAAATTCTCACTAATTAATAGAATAATGAGTATGAAAATCATATAAAAAAATCTATGAGTTATGAGGAATCGAACTAAATTCTTACTCGTTTGTTCAATGCACATATGTTTTTTATGCTATAAGAAATCAATTTTTTCGATGCTTTCAAATTAATAAACGATCATTTAAAACTTTGCGCACATATACAACTCAGATATCTTTCAATAGCTTCAAATTAATAAATAACTATTTTAAAATTTGTACATATATACAATATTATTGTAACAGTTTAACGCACTTTTTATATCATTATTGTAAACGATTATTAATAATATTATAATTATTAATAATATTTTAATAATTGATATTATTGGTCATTATTAATATTATCATTTAAACTTTATTGTTATTATACATAATATATTAATAAATATCAATCAATTAATAATTAACAATTGTTTATGTACATAATTAATTATTATAGAAAGGGTACTTTAAAACTATTTATGTATGTTAGTCATATGTTTTTTTATAATAATTATTAATTAATATTAATAATTAACTATTAACTATCTTAAAAATAATGAATTAATAATATATTAGGGTAAATGGTTATTAGGGTTAGAGTTATTAGAGTTTAGGTTAAGATTATTAGGTTTACTATTATGACTAGATTACTGTTAGGGTTAGAATTATAATTAAGGTTATTTGTATTAGTTTTTATTTTATAATAATAAAAAAATATGATTTGAATGAAGACAAAATCTTAAAAAGAGACTCACTTAAAAAACATTTTTGTAAAGTACATACTAACCAAGTGTGACTCAATCCAAGTGATGGCTCATTATTTTTGTGGAGGGTACACTCAATACCAATACCAACAACCTTCACTTCCAAAAAGAGAAACACACCCTTTTCCAATTCACACTCCTCCCCAAAATGCCCAACAACAAAAACCAAATATATATTTTGCTAATTTATATATAATTAACATTATATCTAGAATCTCTATGGAACCCATTAATACCATACATACATAATGTATTAGTTTGTTTCTCTTTGCACCACATTAATACTATATATAATGTATTAGTTGAATCCAATAAATGTTCCATAATAATCCAAACATGCTCACACTAATACTCCAATATGTTACATTATAATCTAAATGATATGTTTTTTTTTAATATATTTATAGTTTTATTTATCAAATATATATTTCTAAATTTTTTATAATAATAATATTTTTAAATACATTTATTTTTGTAAATTTTAAAATTAATTTCATTTATCAAATATATATTTTGATAATTGTGATAATAATAATATCTTTAAATACATCAATTTTTATAAAAATTAAAATTGATTTTCATCAAAATTTATATTGAAAATTTTAGATCTAATGGATTGTTTAAAAAACCTAGATTTATTATGAAGATAGACCAATTAGGTCTTAGTGGACCTTAATCATCATCATCATCATCATCAATGTAAGATGGATCATTGTTTTTATATTTCTACCAAATTGTTTCCCAAATTTGTTCTCACTTTAAAAAAATAATGATAATTAAGTACAAAATTATATATTTTGATTTTATTTTTAGTAACGTTACTATGAAAGAAGTATTTTTTATAAGTATTTGGAAATTGATTTTAGTCGAAAGATAATTGAAATATAATACTGTAAATTTTAACTAATAGAGATTGCAAAACTTATTTAGATATTGAGAACACTTGTAAAACTATAAATTTTGCTTTTTCTAGAAATAAAAAGACTAAAATGTCATATAGTCGCACTGTGATTGATATATTCCCGTCGTTGCCATATCCCCGTCATTGTCAATATGTCACAAAAAATATCATGTCATCACAATTTTATGAACATATCCTCGTCGTCGAAATGTGACGCAAATATCCACTTGTCATAATACGATGCAAATATCATGTCCTCACAATGTGACAAACATAGCTCGATTGTTTCACTACGACAAACATAACCATACTGTCACAATGTAATGAACATAGCCTAATATGATGAACATACAATGTGGCGAACATAACCATATTGTCACAATGTGATGAACGAAACTATGGTTGAATTTGGTTGACGCTGAACATACGACATTTATGTTCATCGTACAACCTACTTTTATTTACAAGTCATATCACTGCAATGCGATGAACATAGCCCCATAATCATCAATATGTGACAAAAAATATCCTATCGTTGCAGTGTATTTAACATAAATCTATCGTCGTCCCCGAGGTGTAGGACAGTCGGTGACGGAGTGTGTTGTTAAGCCACTCTGGGATGTTAAAGTCACCGGTTCGAAACCTGCGGGGACAAAAAATCCAACCATGTTAAGGGTTGGTGTGGCTCAGGCCGGGTGCGATCCCCAGGTGATTTTGACGGCTTAGATGCCCCTGAGTCGTGGTTTCTCAAGCCACAGGTTAATCGCGTGCCAACAGGTCCCGCACAAATTAACAAACAAAAAAAAAACATAACTCTATCGTCGCAATGTGATGCAAATATCCAATCGTCATAATGTGATGCTATCAATGTGATGAACATAGCCTTATTATCACAAGAACATAGCCTCATTGTCTCCATGTGATGAACATAACCTTCTCATCACAATGTGATGTAAATATCTAGTCGTCGTAATGTGACAAATAATGTCCTATTGTCACAATGTGATGCACATAGTTTTGTTGTTGCAATGTGATGCAAATATTATGTTGTCATAATGTGATGAAAATATCATATCCTCATAATGTCATGAACATAGCCTTACCATCGCACTATGACGAGCATAACCATATTGTCACAATATGACGAAAATAGCCATCCCATCGCACTATGACGAACATAACCATATTGTCACAATGTGGCGAACATATCCTTATACGATGAACACACAATGTCACGAACATAGCCATATTGTGGCAATGTGACGAACATAACGATGGTTGACCTTTCTTTATCTTGGTTTACCATTACCATGGTTGATTTTTCTTGACCATGGTTGACAATGGTTAACCATGTTTGATAGTTGTTTTCCATAAATGACCATGGCTTGTCATAAAACCATTTATGTTCATCACATAACCACTTTTTACTTAAATGTCATATTTTGGCAATGAGATGAACATAGCCCTGTCATCGTCAATATGTGACAAATAATATCCTATTGTCGTAATGTGATGAACATATCTTTTTCGTCCCAATGTGATTAAAATATACAGTTGTCATAATGTGATCCAAATATCATATCCTCACAATGTGACGAACATAGCCCTGTCATTGCACTATGACGAACATAACCATATTGTCACAATGTGAGGAACATAGCCCTATACGATGAACACACGGTGTCACAAACATAACCATATTGTGGAAATGTGACAAACCTATCTATGGTTGATCTTGCTTTACCTTCGTTGACGATGACCATGATTGATTGTGGTGGACCATGGTTGACAATGGTTAACCATGTTTTACACTTGTTTTCCATAAATGACCATGGTTGTCCATAACCATATTCTTGCGATGTGATGAACATAACCATATTGTCGCAATGTGACGAAGATAGCCTCATCATCACAATGTGATGAACATAATGATATTGTCGCCATGTGCCAAACATAGCCTCGTCATCGCAATGTGATGAACATATTATCGCTATCGCAATGTGAGACAAATATCCTTTCATCATAATGTGACAACCAATGTCCTGTCATTGCAACATGATGAGCATAGCCCTATCATCATAATGCGATGAGCATATAACATTTATGTTCATCACATAACCATATGACATATGATGAGCATACAAAATGTATGTTCATTATGTAGCCACTTTTTACTTATATCTCTCGTCGTCGAAATGTGATGAACATATCCCCATTGTCACAATATCCCTGTCATCGTCAATATATGACAAGCAATATCTCGTCGTTGCAATGTTATCAACATAGCCCCATTTTCGTAATGCAACGCAAATATTTTCATCACATAATGTGGTGCAAATATCCTATCATCATAATGTGACAAACTTAACCCCTCCATCGTAATGTGACAAAAATAACATTATTGTCGCAATGTGATGAAAATAACCATATTGTGACAATGTGATGAATATAGCCTTGCCATAGTAATGTCATGAAGATAGCTTTATTGTCGCAATGTGATGCAAATATCCAGTTGTCATAATGTGATGCAAATATCATATCCTCGCAATGTGACAAACATAGCCCTGCCATTGCACTATGACGACCATAACCATATTGTCACAATGTGATGAACATAACCCTAAATGATGAACACACAATGTCACAAACATAACCATATTGTGGAAATGTGACGAACATGACTATGGTTGACCTTTCTTTACCTTTGTTGACCATGACCATGGTTGATTGTGGTTGACCATGGTTGACAATGGCTAACCATGTTTGACAATTCTTTTCCACAAATGACTATGGATGGCCATAACCATATTCTCTCGATGTGATGAAAACAACCATATTGTCGCAATGTGACGAAGATAGGCTCGTCATCGCAATGTGATGAACATAACGATATTGTCACAATGTGACAAACATAGCCTCGTCATCATAACATGATGAACATATTATCGTTGTCGCAATGTGACACAAATATCCTATCATCATAATGTGACAAACAATGTTTTGTCATTGAAATGTGACGAGCATAGCCTTATCCTTGTAATGCAATGAACAAATGACATTTATGTTCATCACATAACTATATGACATATGATGAACAAACAAAATTTATGTTGATCACATAGCCACATTTTACTTATATCTCCCGTCGTTGAAATGTGATGAACATATCTAGATTGTCACAATATCCCCGTCATAGTCAATATATGACAAACAATATCCCGTCGTCACAATGTTACCAACATAGCCTCGTTGTCACAATGCAACGCAAATATTTGCATCACATAATGTGGCGCAAATATCCTATCATCACAATGTGGCAAACTTAACCCCTCCATCGTAATGTGACAAAAATAACATTATTGTCTCAATGTGATGACAATAACCATATTGTCACAATGTGATGACAATAACCATATTATCACAATGTGAATGTATTTTTATTAATAACTAACATATGAATGTATTTTTATTAAATAATCAATACATTACATTCTATAATGTCTTAATACTTTAACTTATAAATAAAATTAATGTTTAAATTATTTACTATATTTAATACTTAACACATTAATGTATTTATTATTTTGTATATTAATTTATATATGATTTATATAATACATTAATCTATTATAAGTACAAGCATTTATAATATAATGTATGTATTATACAATGTATTATAAATGTAATTTTAGTTTATTCATTTATTGTTAATACTTTATTATTTTAATGTATTATTTTAATGTATTATTTTATCTTTATCAAACTTTAAAATTTTATTAATATATAGATTAATATATATATGCTTTATAGATTCATGTATTTCTAATATTTTTATTAATTTAATGTCTTATTGCATTTTTGAGATATTTTAAAAAATTTTAAATATATAAATGGTTTATAGATTTATTTATTTATAATACTTTATTAATTTATGGATATTTTATTTGTATTATTTAATTAACACTCATTTTGATTTTTAATATATCAATATATTTTTATTAATTAATTAAAAAAAATAATACATTACATAAAAGATTAATGTTTTAATTTATAAATTACATTAATCTTTTAATAATTTCATACATTTAATTGTTAACAGATTAATCTATAAAGTATTTTATACATTCATTTATATCTCATTAATGTATTATTTAAATAAAACATTAATCTATTATAAGTAGATTAATATTTTATGCTATAATGTATTATAATTTTCTTTTTACTTTATTCATAAATTATTAATTTATAAATGTTTTTTACTTTATTCATGCATTATTAATACTTCATTACTGTGCCGCTTTTAAGATGTCTGAAGAAGTTCAAAGCAAAGGTATGCCTATGATCCTCTCCTGGTGGGGTAATGATCTCGAGGTGCAAGAAGTTTCATTTGATAATGGATGGTCTGAAATTCAAATCTGTGCTTAGTATACTGTTATATATTATTGTATTTTTATTATTTATTTTTTATTTTACATATAATATATTATTTATTTTTTTATTATTACATATAATACTTTATTATTAGTGTTATTTACTTTATTATGAATATATTAATGTGTTTATGTTAAAATGTATTATGAATATTTTTTTTTCTTTATTTATTCATGCATTATAAATACTTTATTTATTTATTTATTTTTATGTGTGCATGAATGGTAAATGAGAGTGAGAATCTAACTTGAGACTTCCTTTTTTCTACACCTCTATTGAATTATTAATACTTGATTAATATTATGTATTATTGTATTTTAATAAACTTTAATACTTTCTTAATATATATATGTTTTGTTAAACTATTATTAATTAACTAATTCTAATCTTTTAGCAATTTATTAATTTATAAATTAATTATTAAATTCCACTATTAAAATATTTATTAAATTAAATGTTACATTAATACATTACATTACATATTGATATTTCATTTTTACATTATTTTAAAGTATTAATTAATTAATATATTAATATTTTTCTATATTTATGTAATAATACATTTATATATTTTTGTATTATTTTAGTAATGTATTTATTTTTTTATTACTTTCATATTACTAAATGTAATATTTTATTATTATTATTATTATTATTATTTAATTTATTAATATACTTTGTTATTTCCTCTTTTATTTTTAATACTTAAAAATATTAATATATTTATTTAATATATTTAATATTTTATTATATTTTATATTTTATATATTCATTTATATATGATTAATATATTATTTAAATAATATATTAATAATGTGTTTATCTTATAATATATATATATCCTATAATATGTTATAAATATTTTATTTATTTATTTATGTATGGTTAATACTTTATTATTTTAATGTATTATTGAGATTTTCTGAATCTTTAAAATGTTATTAATATATAGATGCTTTATTGATTCAAGTATTGATAACACTTTATTATGCTTTATTGATTCAAGTATTGATAATACTTTATATTTATTTGACATTAATATTTTTTTAATATTTTATTATGATTTATAGATATATTTAGTAATAATACTTTAATAATTTATACTAAATTTATAATTGTATTAATTAATTAACAAAAATTTTAAGAATCAATGTGTAAATGTATTTTTTTTAATTAATTAATATAATAATATATTACTTTATAGATTATTGTTTTAACACTTTAATTTATAAATTGTATTAATGTTTTAATATTTTTATACATTTAATACTAATGTATTTAGTATTTTATACATTATTATATAATTTAAATTAATTATTTTTTAATAATTAAAAATATTGTTTTATTATTTAATAACTATTATTAATTAAATAATAATTTATGATTATTTAGTTATCAATAATAATTTGTTAATAAAATTATTACTAATTTATTTATTTATTATTATTATTATTAATTTATTTAATAAATAAGAATATTAACTAAATTATTAATTATTTTATTTTAATACTTAATTATTACATTTAAAATATATAAATATGTTCATGGTTGTGTCCATGCATGTAGATCGTCAACTAGGAATGACCACTTTTATGTAAAAAGTAATTGATATAGGCCAAGCCATTTTCCACATTTTTTAATTAATGATGAGATCGATCATTAATTATAAATAAAGCTTATTTTAAAAAATATGAATTTTTGTTAATCATTTTTTTTTGTGGGGTTTAAAATTAAATAAATAAATAAAAATTATTATAACAAATATCATATCAATAGTTATCAATAATTAAGATTGCGTAATTCAAATGAAATACAATAATTAAGATTGCGTAATTCAAATGCAATACAAATTTTTGAAGATGCTAAATATATTTCAATAAAAAATTTACAATTCAAAGAAACACGGTGAGGCTACACTCACTTCTTGATATTAAACGAAGACGGATTACATCCTTATATAGGAAAAGACTCTCCCGAGTCGGCTACATGTAAACCATAAGACAACTACACAACTGACTATGAACTGAGAACTAACTCTTCTAACTAGCGCTTACAACTCGCGCTTATTACTGCTGCTAACAACTAGCTAACATCTCCATTATTTCCAAGTCTCCCCCTTAATGGAGAATGGATTGACTTCGACACCTAACATCTCCCTAAA
>JZKD02S1713094.1:433674-449746 GCA_000966675.3 Picea glauca
AGCCCTCCATGAGCGTCTGCATCTTGAACTTCCAGTTAATGAAGTTCGAGCCATCTAGCTTGTTGGCTTCGTTGAGGTATGTCTCTGCTAGCGGATTCGCCATCGCTGCAATTTAGTCTCTGCAAGAAAATCACCAAGGATATGCAATGTTTTGTCGCTCTGTCTTCGGATACCACCGATCCAACTCAATCTATCTCTGTTCTCAATCTATGCATGCATACAACTTAATATCCAGAATATCTCCACTTTTAAAAAACCTTATAACTCCCTCTTCACCTTTTTAAAATATATCCACTTATGAATAAAAAATTCACTTTTAAAATTCACTTTTAAAATAATACCCACTTCAAAAATATCCACTTAAAATTCACTTTTAAAATAATATCCACTTCAAAAAAAAAAGAAAGTGAATAAACTTTATAACTTCATGCACTTTAACATATATCCACCGTATGTAACAAATATCCACTTATCATAAAACTCACGCATTAACGCATGCACCGGAATCCTTACGTATTCAAACTCCACGAACTACCTCCACGGTCTTCAAACAAAACAAATCCGATTTTGCATGCATGCACAAAACGGATCAAGCTCACTCCACGCTCACCGCACCAGCTTTCTCACGCAGCAAACTCACGAATATTTAAGACTCAGACTCCACACTGCATGCACCCAAACTCACGCTGTCTCACGCACCATCTTTCTCGCACCTCACGCTTTCGTTGCCTGCGAGAATCGAGAATAGAGTTCGCACCTCACCTGTATTCCGGCTGCGGGAATACCCAAAGATTTCCTGCAGGCTGTTCACACGCCACGAATGGACTGCTTGCGGAAATTCTGAAAAATTTGCATGCGTGAAGGTCGAGTAGTATTCCCCCGCACCCTAGCCGAGGAGAGACCTGCGAACCTCTTGAATCTCTGCACCTTACTCCCGTGGCTCTGATACCAAGATAAAATATACCACGCAAACAAACACGGTGAGGCTACGCTCACTTCTTGATATTAAACGAAGACGGATTACATCCTTATATAGGAAAAGACTCTCCCGAGTCGGCTACATGCAAACCATAAGACAACTAGACAACTGACTATGAACTGAGAAATAACTCTTCTAACTGGCGCTTACAACTCGCGCTTATTACTGCTGCTAACAACTAGCTAACATCTCCATTATTTCCAAGTATTATAGGTAAAACCCGCTTCAATTTTTGAACTTCTTATCTTTTTAACACTTTATGTTCCTTCAAATTTTTGAAGATGCTCAGTCTATATCAATAAAAAATTTACAATTCAAAATATAACATTTCAGAAATATAAAATTATAAAAAAATTACAATTCAAAATATAACATTTCAGAAATATAAAATTACAATTTCAAGATGACCAAATTTCATTGATTATAGGAAAAACCCGCTTCAATTTTTTAACTTCTTATCTTTTTAACACTTTATGTTCCTTCAATTAAGTACATATATCTTCCTTTTAAACTCTATACTCTTCTTCGTCTTCATTAAATACATTAAAAATATTACGATATGCTTTCTAAAAACTTTTCGAAAAAAAACACTTACTCTTCAAACTTTCCCAACAATAGATGTAATGGTATTGTTGTTCTCAACACTATATTTTAACAAAGCGAAGTATTGTTGAACAACACTATATTTTAACAAAATCCAAGTGGAAGAACTTACCGGACTCCAAGGACAGGGAAAATAGAAACGTGTTCAGGAAAAATTGGTACGTGTCCGCAACGACTAGGCAAGTCATTATTGAGTTCAAACGGTCGTAAAAGAGATTATAGTTTCAAAAACCAAGTCGAAGAACTTATCGGACTCACAGCTCACGGAAACAAAATAGAAACGTGTGGAGGGAAAATTGAACCCTGAATGCACGGACTAGGTAAATCATTATTGAGTTCAAACAACTTTTAGAGAAGGTTTGTATATCATTTTAGAATCGTACATCAAATTTAAGATCCATTATGACAATGAGTTACAATTATTGTTCTATGTGTCCATGACATTGTTGTTGGAAGATTAATCATTCCACGGCTCAAAATACGACTTATCTCTGTCGATTAAATTGTGAAGAGGTAAACGACTTAATCGTTGAAGTTCTAAAAGGTTATCACTGCTACACCGTTTCATTTTTTATCGATTGAATTTTAAAGCGATATTGAATCATCAAAGTTTTGAAAAGCCAAATTCGATTTAGGCACAGCGAAGGGGTAAGTTAACCGACTAATTGCATCAGTATATATATCTATGGAATCCTGATTTTGTTATGAGATGAAATAGACAGAGTATTTGATTTTGTTGTAACAGAGTAATTTCTTTTTGTTGTGGCATACATACTATGTTTTTTGTATCAGTTTGAAAACTCCATTTCAATTCTTATGTTGTGCGATATTTTATTGTAGCATGTTATTTAGATTTAGTAGAGGAGTATTGGGTTGATTTACTATTGCAGGGAATGATTCATTGAATTTATTTCGATGCTATAATATGAGTTTTAGTTTACTATTGTAATTCCCCTCTTCTGTTGTAACTTTGTTTGTTGTAGCATATTATGCATAATAGACTATGCAGAACATATCTGTTTTATTGTTGTTAGAACAAAGTATCGATTTTAGTTTATGATGCAGGGGTGGTTTACTCAAGTATTTGTTGTAATAGCTCTTGATTGTTTGTTGAAACAATTGTTGTAGCTTACTGATATTGTAACACAATCCTAAAATTGTTGTTGTAAATGTTTGTTGTTTCCTAAAGCACTCTCCTACATCCTTCATTGTCGTATAAGAGCAAGTAATATTTCTAGTTGCTTGTTGTAACTGAGTACAATGATTTAGAATCTAATCTGAAATGACTACAAGAAAGAGTTTGACTCAATCGAAGATTCTAGCCTTGGCTGAAAAGAATTATGATTCTTGGTTTATCATAATGAGAGCAATTCAGCGTTCTCAAGATCTTTCGCTGTTTGTTACAATTGGTTATCCAGAGCCTGTTGACCAAGCAACAGAAATGGATTTGACAAATGTTGAGGAAGCTTTGTTGAAGGACAACAAAAAGAAGGATAACAAAGCCCTTGGTCTTATTCATCAAGCCCTAAATGAAACTATATTTCTAAAGGCGTTAAGTGTTGTTTCTTCAAAGCAAGCTTGGGACACTCTTGAAACCAACTATCAAGGTGTATCCAAGGTGAATACTGTTAAGGTTCAGAATTTGAGAAAGGACTTTGAAAATATGAAGATGAAGGACAACAAGTCAGTTGATAGTTTCCTAACTCAAGTCATGAATGTTGAGAATCATCTAAGGCAGTATGGTGATGACCTCTCAGACAAGAGAGTAATTGAGAAAGTTCGTAGATCTTTGCTAAAGAAATTTGAATTTGTAGTTGTACCCATGTAACAATTTAAAGATATTAGTGAGATGCATATTGATGAATTAACATGTTTTCTTATTTCTCAAGAATCAAGGATGTCTAGATATGATAATCCATTAGAGAATGGCTTCAAATATCAGCTACATGTTACTAGAGGAAGAGACAAAGGAAGGTCTAGTAGCATAGGAAGAGGAGGCCAAATTACTAATCATATAGACAATAAAAATGGTTCTGAATCTGAAGATAAAACTCAGCAAAATCCTCCTAGTTTAAGGGGGAGTAGTAGTAGATCTTGCTAGCAAGGAAATCAAAGGTATGATAAATCTAAGGTACAATGTTATTATTGTAAGAAATGTGTTCATTATGCTAACAAGTGTTGGAAGAAGCAAGAATATGTTGCAAAGTAGTATGCACACATGACATAGGAGTCAGAGTATGACCAAAAACCTATGTTTTTGACTTGTAATGTCACCCAGGAAAGTTCAAATGACGTTTGGTTTTTAGACCACGGATGTAGAAATCACATGAATAGAAATAAAGACTTGTTTTCCAGCTTAGATACCAGTATTCAGTCTAAGGTAAAGTTGGGTAATGACAGTAAGGTAAGAGTTAATGGTAAAGGTGTGATTCATGTTTATACTAAGAATGATGAAAAAAGAAAAATATATGATTTTTATTATGTACCTGGTATGAAATGCAATCTGCTAAGTGTTGGACAACTAATGGAGAAAACGTACAGAGTGTTCTTCAAGAACAAGGTATGTACAATTTATGAAAAGTATCCAAGTAAGTAGTTGCTTTCCAGTGTATAGATGACAAAGAATAGAATGTTTCTACTTAATATGAGAAATGATGTGAATGACTCTTTGAATGCTTATAAAGATAAATGTATACAGTAGTCATGGTTAATGCATTTGAGATATGACCATTTACATTTTGGAGGTCTAGATTTGTTGCAGAAGAAGAAAATGGTGAAGGGGTTTCCCAGTATTCAACAACGAGCAAGCTCGTGTGAGAGTTGCATACTTGCAAATCATCACATGGATAAATGTATTTCTAGAGCTTCGTACAGAGCTAAATGTCCATTGGATCTTTTTCACAAAAACTTATGTGGAATGATGCAAACACCTTCACTAACTGGTAATGTCTATTTTATGAATTTTATTGATGATTTCAATAAAAAACCTTGGCTTTATTTGTTGAATCAGAAGTATGAAGTTTTTTGATATATTTAAAAGGTTTAAATGCAAGGTTGAAAAGGAGAGTGGAAAATATATTAAAGTCTTTAGATCAGACAAAGGAGGTGATTATATGTTAACTAGTTTCATGGAGTTTTGTCGGTATCATGGAATCAAGAGACAATTTACTACTCGATATACTCCGTAGCATAATGGAGTAGTTGAAAGGAAGAATCGAACCATTATGAATATTTCTCGAAGTATCTTGAAGGAGAAGCATCTTCCAAACAAATATTAGGGAGGTGTACTTATTTGTGCACTATATATTTTGAACAGGAGTCCAAGTAAGAGTGTGAAGAACCAAGTACCCCAGGAAACTGGGAGTGGTAAGAATATAAGTGTATCCCATTAGAGGATTTTTGGGTGTGTAGGTTATGCACATGTACCTGAAGAGATGAGGAGAAAATTGGATGACAAAAGTGAGAAATGTGTCTTTATTGGATACAGTAAGGAGTCTAAAGAATATAGACTCTATAATGCGATCACCAAGATGTATGTTATCAAAAGAGATGTTGAGTTTAACGAAGAAGAGGATTGGGATGGTAACATTGATAATGTTGTTTCAGGGGGAGTTGAAGTATCCCATGGAAATGATGATGGAGATGAGAAGGTCGTACAGGGTGGACAATTCATTCTACATTCACATACACCTGGAGCAAGAACTCATGTAAGACAATCACTAAGAGTCAGCCCATCACAAATAAGAATGCCCAGAACATATGAGCGCAGTGAGCCATCACGTCATGGTGGACAACATATAGGATCAGAGGTAAGTGATGAATCAAATCCTACTTTAGCTTCATTAGGAAACAAAATTAGAGGTTAGAAGACTAGAAGTTTAATAGAATCGTATGAGCAAAATGATGAAGTAGATCAAGTTTCAAATTTTCCATTGATTGCATATGATCCTATAAATTTTGATGAGGTTGTTAAAAAATAAGTTTGGGTAGAATATATGAATGAGGAAATTGATGCCATAGAAAGGAATAACACTTGGGAACTTGTAGATTTTCCTAAAGATAAAAAAATGTATTGGTGTTAAATGGATTTACAAGACCAAGTTAAATGTTGAACGTCAAGTTGAGAAGAACAAAGAAAGGCTTCTAGCTTAGGGGTTTAGTCAACAACCTGATATTGATTGTAATGAAACTTTTGCACCTATAGCCAAGATTGATACAGTAAGAATGGTGTTATCCATTGTTTCTCATAATAAATGGTGTATGTACTAGAGGGATGCTAAGTATGTATTTTTAAATGGTTTTCTGGAAGAAGAGGTTTATGTCAAACAACCTCCAGGATATGAGATTGACGAACAAGAAGGTAAGGTCTACTGGTTAAAGAAAGTGTTGTATGGATTGAAACAAGCACCCAGAGTATGGTACAACAAAATTGATGAATACTTGAATGGTAAAGGATTGAACAAGAGTTTGAGTGAGACAACTATGTATAGAAAGGTAAATCAGGAAGGTAAAATCTTGATTATATGCTTGTATGTTGATAATTTGATTTCAATTGGAAATATTTCAGTAGAAGGGTTTAAGACAACCATGAAAATTGAGTTTGAAATGACCGATTTATGAACGATGAAATATTTTCTAGGCATTGAAGTAAATCAATATGAAGATGGTATTTTTATTTTTCAAAGTAAGTATGTAAAGGACATATTAAAAAGGTTTAGGATGGTGAATTGTAAGCCAGTTGTAACATCAATTGCAACTAGCACAAAAATTAGTGAAAATGATGAGGGTTCATGTGTTGATCTGACTCTCTATAAAAGACTAGCTATAAGTCTTATGTATTTGAAAGCAACAAGGCCTAATATTATGTTTGTTGTAAGTTTGATTTATAGATTTATGGAGTCTCCGAAGAAAACTCATTGGCAAGGTGGAAAGAGGATTCTAAGATATGTTGTTGGAACAACAAATTATGTTGTCTTGTACTGATTAGATTCATATTTTAAGTTTCTTGGATATACTAATAGTGATTTTATAGGTTGTATAGATCACATAAAGAGCACATCATGATATGTTTTTAGCTTTGGATTGGAAGCAATAGCATGGGCATCAAAGAAACAACCACTTGTGACTTTATCATTTGCTAAGGCATAGTATCTTGCATCAACAACAGCTACATGTTAGACTGTGTGGATAAGAAGGATTATGACTGAGTTGTTGCATGATAAACAAGAACCAACTCATATTTTATGTGATAATAAATCTGTGATTTCTCTGTCACGTAATCATGTTTTACACAAGAAAACTAAGGATGTTAATACAAAATATCATTTTATTCGAGAGATGATAAACACTAATGAAATTTCTGAAGAATTTTGCAGATCTAAAGATCCATTTGTAGACATTTTTACAAAGCGCTTAGAAAAGGAATTGTTTGAAATTCAGAGAAAGAGCATTGGGGTTTGTGAATTGTAATAAAATTTTTGGTTTGACAACAATCTTGTATTGTAGAGTTTAATTTTTTGGTGAAATGATTAAGAGGGAGAATGTTGGAAGATCAATCATTCCACCACCCAAGAGATGACTTATCTCAACTGACCAAATTGTGAAGAGGTGATTGCCTTAATCATTGAAGTTCTAGAAGGTTATCACCACCACATTGTTTCATCTTTGACCGATCAAATTTCAAAGGGGAGATGAACCATCAAAGTTCTGAAAAGACAAATTCAATTTAGGAACAATGAAGGGGAAAGTTAACCAACTAATTGCATCGGTATATATATCTATGTAATCCTTAATTTTTTATGAGATGAAGTAGACAGAGTATTTGATTTTGTTGTAACTGAGTAATTTCTTTTTTTTTTAGGATTCATACTTTGTTTTCTATATTGTTTTGAAAACTCCATTTAAATTCTTATGTTATGCAATTTTTTGTTGTAGTATGCTATTTAGATTTAGTAAAAAAGTACTCGGTTGATTTACTGTTTCAAGGAATGATTCATTAAAGCTATTTTGCTACTGTAATTTGACTTTTATTTTGTTGATGTAACTCCCATGTTCTGTTGTAACTCTATTTTTTGTAGCTTATTATGAAGATTAGAATATGCAAAACATATATATTTTGTTGTTTTAGAAAAGAGTATCGATTTTATTTTATGATGCAGAGATGGTTTACTTAAATATTTGTTGTAATAAATCGTTATTATTTGTGGAAATAGTTGTTGAAACTATTTTTGTAGCTTACTAATGTTGTTACTGAGTGTTGAAATTCTTGTTGTAATTGTTTCTTTAATCATGAAACACTTGCCTGCATCCTTCAATTATTTCCTGAAACACTCCCATGCATCCTTCAATTGTAATGATCAGAAAAAATGCATGGATAGTTGGTGTTCTACATTAGTACTTCGATATTGATATTTGGTGATACTTTTCATTGAGTCAGAGAAAGTTTGCCACAAGTCTAAGAATATTTTGAATGTGTTCAATTGGAGGATGGCTCGCACAGTTGCACCCAAAAATATATTGGAATAAACTCGTAGAGAAGGTTGAATCATTCAGATAGATAATATGTGGATGGAATAAACAAATGTGATATATGATAATGTCTCTCGTTGTCTGATGTATATAAAAAAATGGGATATATAGTAATGCATCGGGTTATTTGATGTATAGAATGGTGTGTAATAGAAGTCAGTGTATAATCCATTGTACTACATTGTGAGTTCATTTGCTTAATAGAAATAGTTGCCTAACTATTTATTTAATTAGATCCATATATTTTTTCTTATTACAGGTACATCATTCAGATTTATGAATTTCATTAACGAGTCGCTATGATTGTGAAATAAATAGCCAATAAAAGTGATAAAAGGGCTACAAAATTGAGAAATCTAGAGCATGTATGCACTAAAATCTACAAATCTTTCTGAAAGTAAAAACAACAAAGTGTGCAATGAAATTGGTTTACACATAAAAACAAAATTTGTTTTTATTTTATTTTATTTCAAAGAAATTGCAGATATTTTATATAGAAAGGGAGTTTCCCAAAAGGAAATAAATTGAATCTATTTCAAAGAAACTGAAGATATTTTATATAGAAAATGAATATATCTTATATAGAAAGGGATCTTCCCCAAAGAAAAACAATCGTCAAAATAGATACAAAAATTGGCTCAAATTTCATTGAGTCCTCTGCTACTATTTTAATATAAAAAAGACTAAAAAAATTCTTCTACATTTGAGCATACTTGTTGCTATATACTTTGAAAAATTGACCAAGAAAAAAGATGCATTTAAAATACATCTTTCAAACAACAGATTCATTGTCTTGTGTTTCCTTAAATTCACCATGGATGGGTGCATTATCTTCAATTTCCTTTGGAACCATTTCTCGGTCTCTCTTTGTCTCCTCAAGATTCACTGACTGAAATTTTGTTGCAAGTTGATTGTTTGAACCTGAATTGGACTGCTAGGGAATTGCTATGGCTTTGAGTTCCTAGCATTAATGCTCGAGATTGTCCACACTCTGCAAGAACCTCATTAGAGTATGCTCAAGGGAATTGGTTCTCTACCTCTCATGTTCTAAGGTTTCAACTCAATGAAGCAGGTTTATAATTAATTAATCATGGCCGCTTACCTTTTTGTTTGCTAGAATAAGTTAATTACATCCTTAATAATTCTACGGTTATGGGTAGTTTGTAGTTATACCAACATAATTGCAACTACATTGTAACCAATATTTTACCTTCACAAATTAATGGTGTTTCTTTAGAGCGTCAGCTCTAAACAAACAAGTGACATCAAAGTGGGTATGGGCTCAACTCCATCGTAGGGGGGGCCAGGTGCCCAAGGATATGAATGCTTATGGAATAGGAGAATCGCTCTAAGTGATTAAAAAGATTCTACAGAAGCAAGAGTGTCATACTGCAACTATAATTCGTACAATCATCAATATGGGTAATGCCATATTGTTTGATACTGAGAAAGATGGGTCACGTCATACTATTTGCAAGAAGTATTTTACTAAGGGATCATGGACTAGAAAGGATCACATGAAGCAAGAAAAGATTGATTGTTGGCATGTAAGTATCACTAAGTAGAAAAAAGAATCATTGCCAGAAGTGGAGTTATAAAGAAGGGTCGCATGATGTGATGAAAGGATTGGTGTGAGAAAGGGTTTCACTGTCAGCAAGAAGTGTTGAGAAATACGTGTCAGTGATTCAAGCCAGTAGAATCTCACAAGGAGAAATGTCGTAGAGAAGGTATCACTAGTTGGCAAGAAGAGAGACAAGGTATCACTAGTCTACAATAAGGGTATCTCCAGTTTGCAGGAAGGGTCACCATGGAGTGATAAAAACAACAAGAGCTATAGTCTTTTGCGAAGACATGATAGCCACGAAGACATAAGAATATGAGAAGTTTCATTATTTTAATTAAAAGAGGAGGACAAGAGTTTTATTTTAATTTTCAAGGATGACATAATATTTATTTTGGCATTCATAAAGAAATAAAAAAGGAAATGTTTGATTATAATTTTAAAAGGTTGTGTAAATCCAAAACATGGATTTTTCTGTGTGAGAGGATTGACTTGCATGAGATGTAGTGATGTGATTTTAAAATATCGTGTAAAGCCAAGAAAAAGGCAAAATATTGAGAAAGGAAAACTATGCAGAGGTGGATTGTGGCCTCGAAGATTGTGTTTCCTCGAAGAGGTTGTGTAATGTACCTCAAATTCATCATAATAATTTTTTTTCTAAGGAACATTAATCTCCAATTCAATTAATAGACTCGTAATCAGGGGAAGGTGACAATTATCTCCATTATAAAACTTTGATAAGTTTTCTTATAATATGATTATCAGCGTTGACATTTATTTCCAGTCTAACATATAAGGAACAACGTTCCCAAGTGAATAAATTTCCATCACTCTAACATTCTCATCATTCCTAACGTTATCCTAATATTCTTATATACATTTATATATTATCTTGGACTTTAGACTATAGGGAACTTAGGACTTACGATCTTAACTTCCTCCCCTAGCAAAATACCTCTATACTAGTGCACAAGGGTAAATCTCCATTGGTATTTCGAAAACAAAGCTCGTATAAAATACAAAATGCAACCAGTCAAGAGTACACCCTTAGTGGAAAACTGTTGGCTTAACATAAAAATATTGGCATTATTCATTGCATGACCAAAGTCTCCGAATGAATTCCCTTGTAACTAACAGTTGGTTAAAGGTCTGTCAGTCACCATTTACATAAAGGTTTTTGTAATAATAAATTTTCATCCTAACAACTCATTTAACCCTACCTGCGCTACCCGATATTTGAATTGAATGATGGTTCTTCAAACGATATACTAACTAGATTTACAACAGTTATAGTTCATAGTTTCTAGTGGTCGTGTCACGAAGGGAACATATTTACTTCGTACTCCTTTAACATGAAGGGTAATGTTATTGTTAAGTGGGAATTAATTACTCTGGTCCAACCATTAATGGACTCCTGTGTGTGCAAAAAACGATGGTTGTCACTTGACACCTCATCTAGTAGGGTTGCGCCAACTATGCCCCATCACATGGACCAAGCCTCTCAATGTATTGATGACATTTACTCTGGTAGTGAGTGCTCTCTTAGGGTTAGATGGCCTCTTCATCATTTGTTAAGTTCTCCAAATCAACTCTACGATTTCCTTCTTGAGGAGAAATCGAATGCTCAGGAAAATTTCACCTGGTGGAAGACAGGCATCCCTACCCATCCACCCTGGTAAGTCCCTGAGGATATTGTAACTTTACAGATTGACATGAATACTCGTTTCCTTGTTATAGTGGAAGAATATTTATGCTAGCACTTTGGTTATTATTTTCTTTGAAATAATTTTCCTATGGTTGCCATTCCTTTCGTAACTCTCGGGGTTAATATCGCTTCTGGGGAGGTAGGTCTTCGCTAGTGCTTGATTTCATGCCTTTAGGCACCCTTTAAATACACCTCCATTACCATAGAATCTACATTCTCACCCATTCCTCTCAGCAGGGTTACATGGTTGCACTAACTTAAGGTCTCGCAGTGTCCCTCCATTTGTTTCTGTAGAATTAACCTTAGCCAAAAGTTATTGTTATCAAGTTTCAACCCCCTGTGTGTCCACGCAGAAGTATTAATATCCAAATAAACTATGATAGGGTAGAAACCTACTGAGGATCATGTCCTCGAGCATTTTTCCTTTGTGAATCCTGACAAGCCACCGCCCATTGAAACGTGAAAAAGGGGTTTTCTGTAACTTTCATTCAATAGTAAAAGTAGAGTGGTTACCCTAGGTCTTGAATGATTCGTAAGGACACACTCTGTAACAAGTGACATACGAATCTAAGGAAACTTCTTGTTTAAGGTAACATAACTATTATTATTATTTTTTAGGGTAGGAACCATCATTTCAAGAAAAGATAATCGACATAAGAATTGGCCCTGTCAACTCTCTAAGCATTAAAATCTCTTTGGTACCGATATTCGACTTATATTTGAGCTCAATAAAATCCATTTGGAAAAATATTAGTTCAATATTATCATTTATGGAAATTATATCTTTTGACAAAAAGCCTGACTGCCACCCTAACTGGATTCTTTCATTCGGTCTGGAGTGTATAATGCAATCTGTCTTGTATTTCTTGATTATTTTAATTCTTAGAAGTTTTCTTTTCTTTTTTTTCGGGTATTTTGGTTTTTTAAGAACTGTGTATAAATGACCTAATGATGGGACCTCTGATCTTTGTGAGGTACCCATCAGATTGACATTGGACCCCTCCTACCGTCATGTTCATGGGTGACTTCATCAGTTATCCAGCGATGGACGTCCTATGCTAATGCTCTAAGTTAAGTACCAAACTGATTCTTCTGTATTTATTTTGTTAAAATTATTTTATCTCGATGATTCAAGTTTGTATACCATGTATAATAAAATCTATTATTCATTGACAATTACTAAAGAAATCTACTTTCCTTCCTTGCAAGGTTGGAGCATCTGAACCCTTCGATTTCATGCATCCTCTCGTCGAAAAGGTACTTGAGTTATTTTCAAACTCCTCGGGACTTATCGTCCCAGGTTCTAATAATGAAGCCTCTCAGTTGAATACCGTAATGTGTTCAATTCAAAGCTCGTTTTTCTATTTAGCAAAAGTATCCAATGTTGTGTCAATATTCCCTATGGAATATTATAACGCAGTGACTGTGTAGGTGAGATATACCCCTAATTCTAGGTTCTCGATTTGGGTTGTATTTTAATGTTAAGACGCATGATTCTTCTCTTATATATCGTATAATGAAAATCAAGGAAATGCAGAATGATTAAAGTTTTTACTTTGTCGATATGTTGGTTATTTAATCCGATTAGATTGTTTATGGAAACAAAGAGCATATTAACCTGATGCTTTTGGAAAGTATATTCCTTACTTTTAATTACTCCTACATTATTGTAATTTTCTTCAAACAATTTCATTGTGGCCAATAGATCTGATGTTTCTTTTATTCCATTGATGTCTGGTTCATACAATAGCTTTCACGATTCTTCATTCACTAACAACATTATAAAATTCGAACCTAATGAAATATGCATCCAGAATATCTGTTTCATTTCTAAGTAAAAACGAGCTTTCTCTCTTCTAGTATTTCGTTCCAAAATTTCATTGTTGTTGAAAGGTTCATTAGATTTAATATTTCCAGAACTTGAAATATAACCAGTTAGGATTAATCACTTCCATTACATCCTTAATATCTATTGACATATATATATATACTCTAGACTTTTAGAAATTCGTGGGGTTCTCTCTCTCTCTCTCTCTCTCTCTATATATATATATATAGGTTTTTTTATACACAGTCGGATTCTATTATATATATACAATTATTTACATAGTTGTACTTAAATGTGGTAAAATAATTGTCCAAAATTCACGAGATGCTCCACAATAATGTAAATACGTAATGTAGTATGTACTGTTTGTAAATCTCAGATTTATCCCGAAATAGTAGACACTACATGGTTATTCAAATGTGAATAGCATAATCAGATGTATAAGATACACCGAACTCGTAATTTCTAACATAATTAAAAGGGTAGAAATTCATTAACATAGTTACTTTTCCTGGTATATCTCCCCATTCAAATTTCATTTCCATTTAATTTACTTAACAAGACTTTTACTCCACAACTACAAAAATTATGTGAGAGTCTATCCTACTTTCACGACATTCTCTAGAATTTAATAAACATAATACTTCAATCATATTTAAACATATGGAAACGTATCAGTCAATAATTTACAATGACATTTAAACAAATAAGGAGAAATGAACATATCTGAATAATTTTTCGAACAACAAATGGAACAACCACGTTCCTGCCAACCTTAGAACAGGGCAGCCAAATCACTTGTCGTGTTCACCCCCTCGCCTGACCACGAATCCATGACGGCTAACTCAGAACTTCTCCTCAGCAAAATGTATTTCCATTTCAACAGTCTCCTCCTTGCCTCACACTCAACGAGTAGTGTTCGTAATAGGAATAGATGGATATTCTTTCCCCAACATACTATGCAGTGTCCTGCCTCCTCACATATGCTATATATCCAAAAGCAAAAGTTCCTAGGTCTTTTTCCCCTTGGGAATTTTCAGAGCTTTCAAAAACCTTGATTTTCAGGGGCTGCCAATGGCCAAATTCCTGATTTTCTACTTGTAATAATCAGCCCTGAGGTAGTTCCAACATGTTCCCCACTCATGGACTCATGGTGAGTTGATTTTAATATGGTTGTTCCATTTGTCCTTCAACAATAATTATAAAGTATTTTTTTTCATACAAGTGTCATATTCAAGTAGTTATTTGGGTCAAATCAGATCTCTGCCCAACAGTCATAATCATTAATTACAATTAACTAAATTCGAAATTCAGAATTGCCATAAATGGAAAAAAAATTCCATTTTCGAATTTACCAAAGATGGAAATAATCTCCTAAGAAATTTCAAACTTAAAAATAATTTATTTGTGGGGATGTTACATCCTTTCCCACTTCAATAAAACACTATCTTCAGTTTTCGTTCTTTTCTTGGAATAGGATTGGATGAGATTTATGTAAATCTCCCCCCAACTCCCAAGTGGCCTCCTCAAGGCTAAAGTGATTCCATTGCACTTTTACCTGGGCAACAACTCTTGTGATATCCCCAAAAATAAAATATTTTTGAAATTTAAATTCATTGGAAATTTATTCCATTTCTAGTAAATTCGAATTTGGAAAATTTTTGTCATTTATGGCAATTCCGAATTTTGAATTTAATAATTGTAATTAATTAACATGTTGGGCAGAGACCTGATTTGGCCCAATTAACTATTTGACTATGACACTTGTATGAAAAGAAAATATTTTATATTGATTGCAGGAGAAAAAATGGAACAACCATGTTGAATTTAGCTAACCATGATTCCATGAGAAGGGCACATGTTGGAACTACCCCTAGGCTGATTGTTACAAGTGGAAAATCAGTGATTTGGCCAGTGGTAGCCCCTGAAAATTAGGGATTTAGAAAGCTGTGAAAATTCCCAAGGGAGGGAAAAGACCTGGGCAAACTTGATAAATAGAATATGTGAGGAGGGAGGACGCTGCAAAGTATGCGGATAAAAGAGACTATGGATTGTCCTTGCTATTATGAGAATTGTTGAGTAAGTGTGAGGAAAGAGGATAAATGTTGGAATTGTGGACATTGCTGAGGAGGAGTCTTTCAAATTTGCCCGCATGGATTCATGGTCAGGCTAGGGGGTGAATCAGGAAAGAAATTTTGGTTGCCTATTCTACAGTTGGGAGGAATGTGGCTATTCCCTTTGACTTCCGACAAACTGGTTCAGATATGTTGATCTACTCCTTCTTTGCTTTAAATAACCATTTATACTGGTGATATGTAAATGTTAATTCTGTATTGAAGTACTTCCCTGGGAGAAATCTGTTGTGTCATAATCCATTACTGTAATAGGAAAAACTGTAGGAACATAGTAGGAATTATTTGTTAAAGGAAGAACTCTAATGCTTTAATGAATGGACTGGTAGGAACAATGGAGGATCTTCATCTGGGATAGAGGTAGAATAGAAATAACAGATCATATTACAAGTCACTATGTATAGGGCATGAGAAGTACATAAATTATTGTATATGAAAGTATTAAACTAATTAAGCAGATTTTAGTGTGATTTTGTTTAAGAGTTCTGCTTGCCATGAGGTCGTACACCTTTAAGTATTCAAAATTTCATAACTTAGACTATTATTTAATGGCATAAACCATAGAGAACAAAATGGGATCCTTCAGTTTAACTATGCTTTGATGTGTAAGCTACTAGTGTGTAAGAATGAGACCCAAGTTAGGTAGATATACTTGCATGTTTATATTTCTGTAGGTAAAGATGCAGGACCGTAACACATAACTGAGTTTTCCAATTATTAAACTAGAATCAAGATG
>JZKD02S1713094.1:475644-492493 GCA_000966675.3 Picea glauca
TCATAATCCTCTTTGACCATAAGCATGAAGTCATTTAGTTTATCTTCAATAGAGGAGTCATTGTCTTCATCATCTGAAGGATCATCATCATTGTTTACACAAAGACTTTTCTTCTTAAAATTATTCTCTTCAAAGAATTTTTTGTGTTTGTGCTTTTCCTCTTCATCACATGTCTGATCCTTTCTTTTGTGAGGACATTTATTTGCAAAATGACCTATATTAGCATAGTTGAAACATTTGAAATGAATTTTACCTTTGTATTTTCCTGATCCATTCTTTAGTCTCTTCACAAATTTTGCTTCAATTTCATCAGGCTCAGAATCCTCATTCTTGTCTTCCTTAAATGATGCTTCCTTGGAGGTGAGTTTATCTTTAACTGTTCTCATTTCATATGCAGTCAATGTTCCTAGAAGTTGATCAAACTCCAAGGTTTTTAGATCATTAAGTTATTCTATAGAAGAGACCTTCGGGTTGAACCTATCTGGTAGAGATCTGAAAATGTTTTCAACTAAATAAGGTTCCTCAATGTTTTCACCAAGTGCTTTCATTGCATTTACCATTTCTTCAACTCTCAGAAAGTATTTTCCAATAGTTTCATCTTCTTTCATCTTGAGCTATTCAAACTGTACTCTGTAGGTCTGAAGCTTGGCGTCCTTTACCTTCTCATTACCTTCACAACTGCTAATGAGTTTGTCCCACATTTCTTTGGTAGTTCCTAGGTGCATAACTTTTACAAATTATGCTTATGCAATCCCACTCAAGATAGCATTCATAGCCTTAGCATTGAAGCTAAATTATAGCTTGTCATCCTTATTATCTAGTACAACTAGCTTTACATAACCAGTATCTACCACATCCTAGACATCTGCACCTAAATCCATTACATAGGTTCTCATTCTAACTTTCGAGAAGGAAAATTTTGTTCCATTGAACAGAGGAGCCTTATTGGTTGAATTTCCTTCATGGCTTGTCCTGTTTAAGCTATAGGATCTACCCTTAGATAAAAGGGGTAGGCTCTTATACCAACTGTTGTACAACTGAGAGGGGGGGGTGAATCAGTTATTACCATGCTTAAACAATTATGCTTAATCACAATAATGTAGGGAAGTAAGCAATAGAACATTCAACATCATTCACACATATGATATACACAGAGACAGATATTTCCTGAGGAAACCCATAAAGGGTAAAAACCTCTTCTTCTTTATATTATAAGTAATCTTTACATTCTGTACATTATCATACTTATGAGCACCAACTGATAATGAGGCTTCAACCTCATTTTTGAAAGATTCTACTTGCTGAGAGCAGCAACTCTCTGGATTCTCTAGCACCCACTAAAAGGAAGCACTGACTCGCTGGTTTCTCTAGCACCCACTAGAAGGAAGCACCAACTCCTTGGTTTCTCTAGCACCCACTAGAAGGAAGCACCAACTCCCTAAGAGTTCCAGTACCAACTGGATGGAAGCACCAACTTCCAGTTACACAGGCACCAACCTATATATCAGAGAACCAATTTTCTCCCTTGCACCACCATACCACCCTGTTTTCTCTGGATGCAACTAGATGGAAGCTACAAATCCCTATGTTCAAGAACCCAATTGAACCTATGAGGACAATAGTCCTCCCTAGCACCTCCCAACAACCCTAAAATATAAATCTTTGCTACTGAAACTTATTACAGTGATATAATGTTCATCAATGGCTTACCAATCTCATCACTGTTCTGCTACACCACTCTTCTCTTCTATATCAGTGTCTCTTTGTCTGCATCTTCTTGCGCTTTGTGATCTTCTACACTTCTCTACATGTGCACCTCAACCTTCTTTTACTGTCTCAGCTATACATCTTTGTTTTTTGCTTCTGCTGCGCTTTATGCTCTATGTGCCATGTCCCTTCTATGCACCATTCCTCTTCTGTGCATTTCAACTGCTGCACTCTTCCTCCTTCTACACACCTCATTCGCTCTCAACAAAAGCCCTCATCTCTTCTTTGTTCTGCAATCTTATAGTCTCTATGCACCTTGTGCATACCATATGCACAATGCTTCTACATGCTCTTCATGTTGAGTGCTCTGCCTGATTATCATTGCAACTCTTCGGCTTCTCTAGCTATTAAACGCATGTGTCCACATCAGTGAGTATTATTCTAAGATTCCTTATCCTCTCCAACATTTGAGACTCTTCGTCTTCTCTTTCACAGTCAAGCTCATTCCCTCTATTGCAGTTCCAGGCTCCAACAGTCTTACATCTGGCCATAGCCTCTATGAACAATCTTCATGCAACTAGAAGATGCCTCAAGACTCTTCATCATTTTTGGCGATCACCCTGAAGTCTCTTCAAGTCCTCTGACAAAAACCATCAGTCATTTCTCGCACTTACATTGTGAACCTCTAAAAAATGAATAAGCAACTGAATAGCCACTAATTTATAAACCGTGAAGAGAAACAATAGCCCTTCGATCATATTCCTAATTAACCTACACTGTTGGAATATAAATGATGGGTCTCGTGCTTATTTCTCCATTTCGTAATTCGTTATTTTGACATTTTGGTATTCCTATGGTGAGGCATCTCGACTCTCCAAGTTGTGATCTCTGAAATGGAGATTAGCTTGTTAGCAGCTTTCGCAATTTCTCATTTCGGCACTTTGAGAGTCCTGTGATGAAGAGTCTCAACTCTTGACTCCTCCAACTCCAGGTATCCAAAACTCCAATTGATGTGCCTGTCTTGGGATTTTCAGTGTTTCTCATTTCGGCACTTCGAGACTCCTGTGATGAAGAGTCTCGACTCTTGACTCCTCCAACTCCCGGTATCCAAAACTCTGGTTGATGTGCCTATTTTAGGATGTCAGTGTTTCTCATTTTGGCACTTTGGGACTCCTGTGATGAAGAGTCTCGACTCTTGAATCCTCCAACTCTCGGTATCCGAAACTCCGGTTGATGTGCATATTTCAGAATTTTCAACGTTTCGCATTTCGGCACTTTGGGACTCCTGTGATGAAGAGTCTTGACTCTTGACTCCTCCATCTCTTGGTATCCGAAACTCTAGTTGATGTGCCTGTTTTGGGATTTCGTGGTTTCGCATTTCGCAAGTTCCTGCCATGAGTTGCTTCCTTGACTCCTCCAACTCCCGTTATCCGAAACTTCGAAATGGAGTGTACGCTTTTGATCTTGCCCTGTGATCATCGTTGCACTGTTGGTCTTGCCACTTTCTCTGGTTCGTCATCGTTGGGCTGAGCTTTCCATCAATAAAAAACAAATACTATGCCTTTTGTCTACCTGTTCTTGTCATCAAATGAACAAGCACACTCTTGCACTCTGCATGCACCTCTGCACTATCTCTTCTGGTCTTCACGAGATTGCTCTGTTGTGTCTCCCCAAAATACTTCTAGTGCCCGCCTGGCACATTATACCTGTACTCAAACCATCGACTCTATTGTACTTTCCATCAATGACAAGAATACGCTGCCTGTAAAACATTCCAACAATTACACCAACGTAAATGAAACTACATTGTAACCAATATTTTATGTTAATATAAAGACATATTTTATGTAAATTATTGAAAAATAAAAAATGAAACCTGAATATATTCTCATAAGATTTGGTGTAGTCTCCCTTTTCACAAAAATCCCCCTATATGAGGCCATCCAAATTGCTAAAGGAGTAACTGACCCAGACACAACAAAACTCATCGAGGTTTGTCTTTGCTCCACGTTCTTCAGTTACCTATGGGAGTAGCAATGGGATCTCCTTTATCCTTGATCATTGCCAATCTGTTTATGGAAAACATCGAAAAGAGAGCCCTCAAATCTTATCCTCTAAAAACAACAAGATGGAAAAGGTTTGTTAATGACACCAATGTTCTTTGTCCCCATGGGAAACAAGAACCAAAAAAAATCTTTCAACACCTAAACAAATTTCAAATGACATAAAATTCAAAATTGAACTTGAAGAAAACTGTAGCATCCCCTTTCTAGATGTTCTAATTAATAGGAAACGGGATGGAATCCTAGAACATACATTTTATAGGAAGAAGACCAACACAAAGAACAATCTACATGCAAACTCCCATCACCACCCCAACTAGAAACTAAGAGTCCTAAAAACTCTTACCACAAGGGTCATAGGAATCTCTTATAAAGAACATTCGGATAAAGAAAAATATCACCTTTCCAATATTTTCAGGAACATTGCATATAAAAATGAAGACATTAAAAATTCAATTAAGAAACCCAAAGTAATAATGAACATACCACCTAAACCCCAAGACAACCAAACCCCTAATAACACTGCTTACCTTCCCTTCATCCAAGGAGTAACAGACAAGATTGCAAGACTGCTTAGAAAAAAAGAAATTAAGACCTCCTTCAAACCACATGATAACATCAAATAAAATATGAGATCCGTCAAAGAAAAACTTGAGCCACACAAATGCAAAGGAATTTACAAAATTGAATGCTCTTGTGGTAAATGTTGCTTCGGTGAAACCGAACGCTCATTTCAAGTTAGAATTAAAGAGCATGGATCCGACATAAAGAATGAATTCTTTTGCACCTCATCCTTAGCAGAACACTCCCTGAAAACAAAACAACACGTGTGCCTAGAAGAGGCAAAATTTTTAGCAAAATAAGATCACATATTTAAACGTCGCATTAGGGAAGCGATTGAAATCCAAAGAAATACAAGCAACCTCAATAGGGACAATGGCCTAGACCTAAATCAAAATTTTTTCCCCTTAATAAAACAAAAATAATAACTAAGTAATCAACCTTATAAGAAACCCTAATTTCAAATTAAAAACATTCACCTCATTACTTAAACAATTATTATTTAAACCCAAAATCCTTAATACAATCCTTAATAAAATTTTAATCTTAAATCATTAAATTACTAAACAAAAAACCCCATTTATAAAATAACATGAAAATTATTCAAAATAAAAGATAAATTAAAATATTTTAACAAAAATAAAACTTATAATATAATAATAAATCAAACCTCCTTAAAACATTTAAATTTTTAATTAAAAAAAATAATAATAATCTAAACCTTAAATTACTAAACCTTTTATTTAGTTGATATGAAAATTTAAAATTAAATAAAAAACCTAAAAACAAAATAATTTTTTTGAAATAACTTAAAATAAATTAAGTAAACTATGGTTCTCTCTAACTGGCCCTTAGTCTTTCCTCCTTCCCCTTAGTATTATTATTACACTTCACTCTTCAATTTTAATCCAGGCTTCTTGTCTTGAAGATGGATCCTGATCTGGAATCAAAACATCAAGAATTCATTCTCAATACTGTGGTTCTTCCGAACATTGATGAAAATCTTCACCATAGAAACCTCATTGAACATATTAATGGTGTTGAATTAGAGCATTAGTTCCAAACCAACATTGTTAATTTGGTTGAAGTTGAGTTGGTTTCCTTCATCCATATCTTATTTCCTGCAAAGGATGCGTCATCGCTCCAATATGGGTTCATGATGATATAAAAAACCGTTGTACCATAGGATAAAGGCCAACTATAATCCATGAGGTTAATACCCCACAAAGACTAGAAATAATACCACCACCTGTAGGGAAGGAGCCATGAATGTTAAATGGAGTAATTCCTCCATTACTTGTTTGACCAAAACTGATAGAGGATAGGCATCTTAAATTCACATATAAGATAGGTAAGTTTGCATTTATTAGGTATGTGATGGATGGAGTGTTCTAGAGAACTATCTCATACCATGTATTTTGTAATTTCAGTTTCATGTGAATGTAGAGGAGAGATGAACAACTACATAGTTGCTTGGTGTGTGTATGCTTTGTTTTGTGAATGGTTTTCTTTGCTTGAACATGAACATGGTATAGGATATAGTCTAGGTATCTTCTAATATTGGGGAGAGATTTATAGGGTGTTGGAGAGCACTTTCAAGCTTCTCTCAACCACAAGAGGAAGAGGAGCAGTTTCCATGTCATTCTAGGGTGAAATTTCGAGGGAAAACCCATCGAAAAACTGAGTATTTTCATATGGGCACCCCCTCCCCATGTATACATAGTTTCCAAGACAATATGGATGCCCCCCTATGCATGTATAGGGTTTATCCATAATCCAGGAATCCCAAAATTGTTTTATTCCTTTTGGATGGTTGTCTTGATATGGATAAGGCATGTATAGTTGTGGATAGGGAGTGTCTAGGCATAGAAATTTTGGTTTTTTTCCTATTACGAAAGAGGAGAAGTATTTCGTCAAGATATAATCCAGAAAGAGGGAGTTGACTATGAACAAGAGATTCACGATGTCTAGAAATAGTATGACACTAGCACAAGGTCCAGTTTTAACAGGTAATAACTATGATGTATGGTCTATTAAGATAAAAAAAATCCTTCAGTCTGAAGATTGTTGGGAAGAAATATTCAATGGATTTCAAGAACTAGATCCAATAGATCTACAAGCAATGACAAATGCATAGAAAAATTCCCTTGGATAACTTAGGAAGAAAGATAGGAAATCCCTATGGCTCATCCAACAAACGTTAGACAAATATATTTTCCCCAAATTCGCAGCAGCAGATAGTGCCAAAAAAGCATGGGATATTCTTGAAATAACTTATTAGGGCACTAATAAACTAAAAAATGCAAAGTCACAGAAACTCAGGAAGAGTTTTGAGACTCTTCAAATGAAGGATTCAGATGATAAGTAGAGGTAAAGGTTGAGGGAATAGAAGCAAAGGCAGATGAGGAAGAGGTTCCTCTCAAACATGAGGCAAGTCAACTTTAGAATGTTCAGATCAGAGTGAATAATCAGAATAACCACATAGACACTCTGAGAACCAAATTGGGGGAGGCATACATTTTCATCAGTCAATATGGACTGAAAAATCAAGGATCCATTGTTATTATTACAAGAAATTTGGTCACTGTGAAAGTGAATGCAGAAAGAAGAAAGCATATCAGAATAGGGGCAGAGAAAATGTTACCAACACTGAAGAAGGGACATCTGAATCCATGTTCTTCTATGTCAAGTTACAAAAGAAGAAATAAATAGTCATGATCTATGGTTGTTGAAAAGTGGATGGAACAATCATATGATAGGTAACAACGATTTGTTTTCTAGTTTAGATAGCTCATTCACATCACAAATTAAAGTTGGAGGCAAGGGTATAACTTTTGTATTAACTAAACAAGATGAAAAGAAGGATATTCATGATGTTTCTTATGTACCTGGTATTAGACATAATTTAATGAATGTAAGGAAGATGAATGAACATGGTTATAAGGTCATTTTTTAAGGTTCCAAGTGTACAATCTTGGACAAACTACCTAGTAAGAAAATTATAGCTACAATACAGATGACCAAAAACAGAATGTTCTCCTTGATATTGAGAAATGTAATTTTTTTAATATTCATATGCCCAAAATATATCAAGCTCATATGAGACTTGGTTGTGGCATCTTAGATATAGTCATTTACCATTTATTAGTTTTAGTCTCTTACAAAATAAGTCTATGGTCAAATGTTTTTCCATTATAAATGAACAGAAAAACTCTTGTGAGAGTTGTGTTTTGGCCAAACACCAAAGGGATAGTTTTCCCAATGCTTCCTACAAATAAAAATAACACCTTGAATTGGTGTATATAGACCTTTGTGGTGAAATGAAAACTCAGTCAATAGGAGGAAACTTCTATTTTTTAACATGCATTGATGATTTTATCAAAACAACATGGGTGTATTTTCTCAAGAACAAATCAAAAATATTTGAAAAATTTAGAGAATTTAAATCGTTCACAAAGAAATAGAGTGGGAAGTACATATTGCAAGGTGAGAATGACTCCAAGGAATTTACAACATATTGCAGGCAACATGGAATCAAGAGAGATTTTACCACAAGATACACTACACAACAAAATGGAGTAGATGAAACGAAGAATAAAAAAATAATGAATATGGCCAGAAGTATGCTAAAGGCCAAGAATTTGTCAAATGAATACTGGGGTGAAGCAATGGCATGTTGAGTATATATTTTAAATTTTCACCAACCAACACTCTGAAAGATCAAGTCCCTCAAGAAGCCTGGAGTGGTATGAAATCTATCATTTTTCATTTTAAATGTTTTGGTTGTGTAGCCTATGCTCATGTTCCTAAAGAGACGAGGATAAAGCTCGATGATAGAAGTGAAAATTTTATATTTGTGGGATACATTGAATAGCATAAAGCATATAGGTTGTATAATCCTATTACCAAGAAGTTGATAGTAAGAAGAGATGTGATATTCCAAGAAGATGAATCTTGGGATAACCAAACAAGTGAAATACGTGTAGATCAGATTCCTTCTATACAAGAATATAAGCAGGTGGAAGCTATAGGGCAACAAACTTCTCCACAAAGACTTCCAAGATTGCAAGTACAGGTCCAAGAAGAAAAAAAAAGAGCAGAGTTCTTCTTCTTCTTCTTCTAGCAATGATTAAGATCCCGCTATAGCAAGCTTAAGGAACCAAAGAACAATAATCTTGAGAGACATTTATGAGAAGAATGATGACATGGATCAACAAGAACACTTTGCCTTGTTATCCTATCAACCAATATACTTTGAAGAAGCAATAAAGGAAGAAAAATGGGTTGATGCAGTGAATGAAGAAATTGAAGGAATTGAAAGAAAGAACACATGGGATATTGTGGATCTCCCCACAGGTAAAACTAGCATTGGAGTTAAAAGGGTATATAAGACAAAATTCAATGAGAAAGGAAAAGTAGAGAAGCACAAGGAAAGACTTGTAGAAAAAGGGTTTGCTCAACAACCCAATATTGACTATGGAGAAACATTTTCTCCAGTAGCACGTTTGGATATTGTCAGAGCAATTTTGGCAGTTGCAGCTCGAAACAAATGGTGAGTCTATCAAATGTATGTTAAATCAACCTTTCTAAATGGATTTTTAAAGGAAGAAGTTTATGTGGATCAAACACCAAGATTTCAGATCAAAGGTAAAAAGTAAAAAGTGTACATATTGAAGAAAGCATTGTAATGTTTGAATCATGCTCAAAGAGCTTGGTACAGTCGCATTGATACTTATTTCTCAACAATGGGTTCAAAATGAGAAACAATGAGCCAACACTTTACACCCAAAGAGACCAACGAGGTAATATTTTGATAGTTTGTCTCGATGTTGATGACATGATTTATATAGGAAATTTGGTGTTGAATGAATTCAAAGAAGCCATGCAAAGTGAATATGAAATGAATGATCTTGGTATTATGAAATATTTTCTCGAAATTGAAGTTGAGGAATCCGAAAATGGAATTTTTAACTATCATAAAAAATATGCCACGTATATTTTGAAAAGGTTCAAAATGAAAAAATGCAAGCCAACATATACACCAATTGCAAGAGGTACAAAATTAAGTAAACAATATGAAGGAACATAAATTGATTATACTTTGTATAAAAGGATTGTAGGAAACCGCATGTACCTTACAACTACATGGCCAGATATTATGTATGCAGTAAGATTAATTTCCAGATTCATGGAAAATCCCAAAATATTTCATTGGAAAGTTGGAAAAAGAATTTTGAGGTATATTGAAAGTACACCAGATTATGGAATTTGGTACTCTACTTCAGAAGACGATTCACTTGTTGGATATACATATAGTGATTTTGTAGGTAGTTTTGATGATATGAAAAGTACTTCTGGGTATGCATTTATGTTTGCTACATGCTTGATTTCATGGGCTTCTAAGAAACAACCCATCATCACAATTTCTTTAGCAGAAGTAGAGTATGTGGCAGGAACTTCAGCATCATTTCATTCATTCGGGTTGAGAATGATCCGTAGTGATATTTCACATGAAGAAAATGATACAACTCATATATTTTGTGACAACACTTCAACAATTTCATTATCTGAGAATCATGTGTTTCACCACAAGAGTAAAAACATAGACACTCGCTATCATTTCTTTCGTACGCTTGTTAATGATGGTCACATTATGCTACAGTTTTATTGTTCGAAAGAACAATTAGTAGATATATTCACCAATCCATTGGGAATAAATACGTTTTCATTTCAGAGACAACACTAAGGCATTGTTTTTGTCGATATTTTTTATGGTCGAAATTAAGGTGGAGTGTTAAATGAAGTAATTCCTCCATTACTTGTTTGACCAAAATTGATAGATGATATGCATATTAAATGCACAAACAAGATAGGTAAGTTTTCATTTATTAAGTAGGTGAAGGATGGATTGTTCTAGAGAACTATCTCATACCATGTACTTTGTAATTTCAGCTTCATGTGAATGTAGATAAGAGTGGAACAACTACATAGTTGTTTTGTATGTGTATGCTTTGTTTTGTGAATGGTTTCCTCTGCTTGAACATGAACATGGAAGAAGCCTTACTAACTGTAAATTCTTCTACACAGACTTATCTTTGAATGAACCTCTACACTATAATATTTCCAAATCAATGGGATATTTCCACGCTATCCCCAAGGCATATAGAGGACTATTGATACTGCATAATCTGTTAACTCATTCCAAGAATTTTCATGAGGTTATTTGCTCCATCTAGCAGCAAATTGGTGGTCTATTCCTCCTACTCCTAGGCAATTTCAGGGTCAAAAATCTCCTTCTTGCAAGGTTTTTATCTCCAAATTTGTCATTTTTTGAAACAATTCAGGCCTTTTATTTTTTTATTTTGGGAATAATTCTACTCTTATTCTGCTTGGGGTTCGACCTATTTACTTGGTTATGTGGTGATTCCAAGACTCCTATGTCTCTTAATTCTCTCGGTTATGAGCTTGTTGATCCCTCTATGGGTTGTATTCCCCTACATCTCTAGACTCAGGTCGAGGTAAAGTCCTCTAGGATTTGAGATTTGTTGGCCATGTAAGGCATTTATAAATTTGGGAATTTTCGTCCCTTATGTCCGTCTTGAGCCATGAAAGTGTAACACAGTTTCACAATCCGCATGCAAACACAAAATGTATTTAAGCTATATTTATTTATTTACTTAACAAACATTTTCATGATCTAAAAATTGCATGAATTTTGTGAAAAAGGTAAGAAAAATGTAATAGAAAAAGATTGAAACCTGAGTATATTTAGACTATGTTACCAAAAAAACATTATGAAATACTTATTCTTTGTGAATGTTGAAAGGATAATTGTTACACTAAAATATCTATGTGTTATCTTATGTAAATGTATGTTTTATTGTTTTTTAATATTTTACATTTACAAATTCATTAAATATTTTATTAGTTTTTTATTTAATTTAAATATATTTTAATTATGTATCTATTAGTTATAGAAATGATTAAAAAAAATTGAACTAGAATTGTTTTGTTATTTTTAGTTTTGTATTTTTTTTATATTTAACAAATGTATGTTAACATTTTATGGAAAAAACAGATGTTAAAATAATTTCAAAAGCTAGGTTAACATTTTATGGAAAAAACAAATGTTAAAATAATTTCAAAAGCTAGGTTAATATGTGTGACCCATCATATGTTTTTTTTCACCTAATGGGTGCATTAAGGTTAGGTATAAATAGACTTCCATTTAATAATCTCATGTTTCAAAGGAAGTTGATGTATATGTGAAAAATAATTGTTCATCCCGGATAAATATGATAACAATAAAATTTCCAAATAATGTGGCAAATGTATTGAGAGGGTTGTTGAAGAAAACGATACCATCGACTTTGTTGTTGTTATCCATGTTTGGAAAAAAAATATTATATCATGTTTGTAATTTATTTCGAATTATTTTGGTAAAATATTTGAAAATAAATAATGTGGCAAATGTATTGAGAGGGTTGTTGAAGAAAACGATACCATCGACTTTGTTGTTGTTATCCATGTTTGAAAAAAAATATTATATCATGTTTGTAATTTATTTCGAATTATTTTGGTAAAACATTTGAAAATATTCTTGCAATATCACTCATAAAGTTTTTTTTTTGTTAAATTGTTGTTGCAGGGTAATTTAACTTTTTTGATCAACTTACGCTTTAAGGAGTGTTCATGAGCATGTACAATACAAATGTTGATTTAATTAGCAAGTTAAAATCAACACTCATAACATGAGGATTTTCAATTGATATTACAAGGAATTGAGAGGGGCTAGGTATTTAGAATAGTAATACTATGAACTTTGTTATTATGAATATTTGAAAAAAACAATTATACAATATTTTTGAGTTATTAGTCTTAGGTCGAGATTAAAATATTTGATATTTTTTTTTATCATTTATTAGTTTATATTTGACTATAAATATTTTTGTTATTGTCCAATGTTTTACATATTCTTAATAAAATAATATTTTTTTATAATATTTAAATTATTTTTATCACACATTTGATTGGTTGACCAATTGATTGTATTATGGTCGATTTTTAATTAAATGTTTTTTTTTCAATCTTAGGTTATATCTAAGTTTTTAATTTTAATCACTGAATATGCACACAATGCAATTTTTTTTCCAAACTTAGATAACCTATGTTTGGAGTTTTAATCTTAAATGGCTATGACATCTATTCATTGAGGTCATTAAATTCATGTAAGTGGAATAAATATATATAATGTCATATATTGTATGTGAAGTGCAAGGCTCTCAAGTACTTGTTTTTGAATGATATTGTAACCAAATTTGTAACACAATTTATAGATGGGTGTGGATATAATCAACTCATATCTACACTTCTAGATACACTAAGGTACCATGAAGAATTGGATGCACACATAGTGAATGCAAATTCAGAGCTTAACCACTCCAATAATATATTGGAACTATGAAAACAATTAGTTATGGTAATGCTACAAATTCACTGAATATAAATATTTGATAGTTTGTATATTGGAGACATTTTGTGGACTGATGTAACCAAAAAAATTCTCGAGTTGATGTAATAATCTAACATGTGTTATATATGACCATGAAGCCCCTAGAGGAATTTGTAATGTTGTAAGGCTTTTTGTAAACCCATCTTGAAAATAATGCATACAAATACCTTTCCCGTGAATGTTTCCTTGATACACCATCATTGTTTTACCACGTAAATCTCATGTGTTAATCTATGTGATTCTTGTCTATATTGTCGTTTTTTTTCTATCTATTGTTGTTTCAGGATCTTGAATACCAATAAGTGGTATCAGAGTGAAGGTGGAGGAAGCACTGGTCTGAGAAAGATGAGGTCATGGAACTAGAGTTGTTCGTTGAGGTGAAGGCCGAGGAGGGAGTCTAAGTGTTTGTTGGTGTGTAACCGTTTGTAAACATTGATAGCCGAGTGAAAGTAACTCCTTTGTTGAGCCATGAGTTGAACCCGTCCGCAGGAAAAGAGAGGAACGAACACACAGAAAAGGAAGGTTGATGGTTTTGTTCACACGCAAGAAAAGAGAGAGATGCTCAAGCCACTCACAGAGCGTATTTCCACCCATTTTTTTTCTTCCTAAAGTCATTATTCAGAGGAGGGACAAGAGATGCTATGGTCGCATGCACAGGAAGAGGACATTGATGAATGAATACGGGTTAAAACCCTAGACAACGAATAATAGAGCCCAATAATATATGTTTTATGGCTTCTTAGGACAAGCAAAGAAAGTTGAAGAGGGACGAGGGTTTCTATGGTCACATGCACAGAGGGGGAACATATCTATTTCGCTGGAAGGAAAGAAGAGTCACCCCGTCGGCCGAGTTTTATATTTGGTGGAAGAGAGTCATAGAGGAGACCTATGTCTATGCAAATCCCCGCAGAAGAGAATCCCAAAACATGGAAGCTTCGAATATGGTGGAGATACCGATCTTTTCTTTGGGTGCATAATTAATTTTTAAAAAATGAAAGTTTGTTTCTTTTAAAAAAAATTCACCCTTGGTTTTGTGAAAATATTCAATTAAAAGTATATATATATATAAGTTTTAAGTGGGTAAGATAATATTATTAAAATAAAGGAACAAATTTTCATTTGCAGAGAGGGTGTGTGTAGAATTAATGGCAAAGGTGACAAGTGTTAAATTCGAGATTCAAAAATTTATTGGTAAAAATAATTTTGAATTCTGGAAGCTTAAAATGCAATATTTGTTAGCACAACATGGTTTGCCTAAGGATTTAGATGACAAGAGGAAAAAATTTGCATCTATGAGCAGTGAAGAGTGGGAAGACCTAGATGCCAAAGCCCTTAGCACAATTTGATTATGTCTTGTCGATAATGTCTTGCTTAACATTATTGGAGAAGAAACATCAACATGCTTATGGAGTAGGATTAGAATCCTTTATATGAAGAAGTCCTTGATGAATCACATATATCTAAGAGTAAGCTATACTATTTAAAAATGAGAGAAGGTGCAGAGAATTTATTACTATTGTTGGAGCTCTGTTGTATGAGGAGGTGCAGAGAAAATCAAGTATTGAAACCTCCAGATCATAAGCATTACTGGCTAGAGGTAGGTCCATAGAAAGGGGAGAATATTTGAGTAGAACATCCATGACTAAGTCAACAAGAAGGAAGAGTAAGGGAAGATGCTAGCATTGTAACAAAGTTGATCATCTTAAAAAGGATTATTCGAATTTAAGATGATTCGAAGTTGGAGGAGTCCAAGGAAGAATTGAAAAATGAAGCAAATAGAATCGAATCATGTCTATGTATGATTGATGAATTATTGTCTATTATTAAAATCTATGAATACTATGAAGAATGGATTTTAGACTCGGGTGCTTCACACCATATTTTTCCACATAGAATTTGGTTTAATTATTATCAAGAAGTTGATGGTGGAGTTGTTCTTATGGGTAATAATAATTCCTGTAAGACTGGCGGGGTTGGAAGTGTCAAAATCAAAATGTTTGATGGGATTGTAAGGACACTAACTGATGTTATACATGTGCCTCAACTAAAGAAAAAATTAATTTCTCTAGGAGTGTTAGATTCTAGTGGTCATAAGTTTACGGGTCAAGGTGGAGAACTGCAAGTATTCAAGGGCAGTTTCATGGTCATGAATGCAATGAAGATTTGAAATATGTATATGTAGGAAGGAAAAAATGAAGTAGTAGTGGTATCTAAGAAAGAAAATGCACCTACTTGTTTCTGGCATCAACAACTAGCCCATATGGACAAGAAAGGATTGGGGGTACCACTATTGGTAAGCCGTAATTTATTTATTGTTTTTCAATCTTCTAATTTCTGCAAGTTTTATATCTATGTTTCTTACAGTGATGGAGTTAAGGGATGTAGATTTTGGGATCCTATTACCCAAAAAATAATCAATAGTGCAGGGAACAATCAATAGTTGATCAAGATCACGAAGCTTGAGATTTGTTTGCAAAATCAATAAATCATTGTATAGCCTAAAGGTGCCCAGGAAATTGTACAAGATGCTAAATCCTTTCATGGTGAGCCAAAATTTCTTAAGAAGTGAATATAACCATTGTGTTTACTTTCAAAGTTTGAAAAATGGTACATTCATTTTCTTAGTATTATATGTTACTAATATTCTTATTGCAAGCCAAAGAACATTTAATATTAGTAGGTTAGAGGCTTAGTTGGCTAGGATGTTTTAGATGAAGGATCTAGGAGAAGAAAAAAAAATCTTGAGCATTGGAGTACACAAAGACAAAAAAAAATGGTAAGTTGTGGTTATCACAACAAAAGTCTATGGAGAAGATATTGATGTTGTTTAGTATGAACATTGTGAAACTGGTAAACATATATTCAGTTTTCCATTGTAATATTTCTTCAATTGTTTGTCCTGGTTGTAAGGAAGAAATGATTATGTCTTGTGTATTGCATGTTACTACACAAAGATTGATGTTTGCGATTGAATGTTCAAATATTTCACATACGGTTGGTGTTGTCAGTGAAAAAATATCAAAATGAGGTGAAGAGCATGCAAATGAGTGGTTTATTATCTTAGAAGCAAAGCACAAGTATCACCTACAGTTGTTGCATGATTTAGTATGTGGTTATGTTTATTCAGAAGAATTGGACAAGAAGAGACCTACCTCAAGTTATGTCTCGGATTAATGCAAGGATCTATTGGGTAAGTTTGGACAAGTATATGACATGGTGGTATGTGGTAGTCAAAGCATTGTGCATTTGACTAATCATCGAATGCATCAAAATGGGAAAAAACATCATTTTGTAAGACATGTTACTGATGGAGGTGGAGTGGTCCATACTAAAGCAAGTTGTGCAGACATGTTCACAAAACAAGTATTGTTAGAGAAGTTTTGTTGGAGTGTGACTTCTCTTGGCTTGCAAAAGAGGTTATGAATGGGCTTGGACAAGGTATCAGGTAAATTTTTGTCAAGGTGCACATTGTTGGAATTATGACAACAATTAGTTATGGTAATAATACAAATTTATTGATAGTAAATATTTGGTAATTCTTATAACTGAGGGAGTTTATGAACTGATGTAGCCTTTCTTGAGTTGATTTAACGATCTAACCTATGTTGTATATGAGCATGAATCCCCGAGAGGCATTTGTAATGTTGTAAGCCTTAAATTGTAAGACCATATTCAATAAGAAGACACACTCATACCTTGCCCCATGATGTTTCATTCACACACCGTTACCAAGTAAATATCATGTGTTAATCTACGTGATTGTTTTTTCTATATTGTCATATTTCTTGCATTTATTATTGTTTCAAGATGTTGAATACAAACATGAACATTAAAAGATTGGTCCCAACTATTTGTAAATTCAATTATTACCAAGGTTATCATGGTCTCAAAATTTATCACCTATGATTCATTGATCTCTTTCTTCAATATTAATTTTTTTTTTTATTAATAATTCAAATAATCCTTAGTTTTTCTTTTTCCTTTTATATATCTAATATCATCAAAA